>JAOXYD010010864.1:0-15148 GCA_028565735.1 Pinacopodium congolense | reverse complement strand
AAAAGAATTCCCTCATCCTTCAATCAATATGACAAAGTAAGAGGTTATAAATTTGATTCATCCAATCAAGTTGCAATCGAAATTGATTTACTTCATGCTTCTTTCAATTCATCCTAAGATTATAATTCCATTCCAATCATAAAATGAATATAAACCAAGCAAGAAGTGACATCAATGAACACAAATCCATATCCTTTAGCTTAAGCATTAAAAAGAAAAAGCAATGTAGGCCTAGATTTAGTTGAAAAGTCACTCAATCTTTCGTACTCAAAGGTGAACAGTTTATGGTGAACAAACCCTGGCTTACCGAATTGAGCAACCTTTCATCAACTGGCTTTTTTCACCACTCATAACCTCTAACTAATTAGTTTGAAGCCAGTGGAATGAATAAAATAATGCTCACTTTTCACTTTTATTTGTTTTTTCTTTTCTTTTCTTTTCACTTTTATTTGTTTTTTCTTTTCTTTTCTTGCATTTTTCCTCTCATTTTCTTTTTCATTTCTTCTTTTTTCCACTTTTTGTCATTATTTTCTTTGCATTTTTCCAATTTTTTTCCTTTTTATTGAAAGAAAATAATGAAATTGCTTTAAAGATGAAACATTTAGCTTAGAAAGATTCAGTTTAGAATTGGAATTTCATAGTGAATCAAGAAGGACTTATTTGTCGAAAGCATGAAATAAATTAAGACCAAAACTCCTCAATCATCAAAATCAAAAGGATAGCATCTTATTCTATCAAAAGAGTGAAAATCAAAGGGAAAACTTGCCAATGATAGGATCAAGATCGAAAATTTTTTTGCAAAACATCATAGATTGATTAGAAAAGAATGATAAAAAGTTAAACTTGTGGACAAGTAAAAATAAGCATGAAATAACATCATTCCCTCCCCTACACTTAAAATGAACATTGGTCCTCCAATGTTATAAAATGACATTGATAAACAGAATGTAGGAGAAAAGGAATAGAGAACGCCTAGATAATGATTGCAACTCTTGAAAAAGTTTACTTGACTAAGCCAGCATAACGCAACCATTGATAACTGCAGCTAACAAAATATAAGGAATATGAAAGCACAAGTACAGCAAAATAATAAAAGAATGCTCCATAGCATAAATATATCAATAATGTATCCAAAAGGGAGCATACATCAAAAGAAAAAAAGAACTAAAAACAACATAAAGGAAATACATAAAATCAAAGCAGATAGGGTTATCCAAAAACAAAAAACCCTATCAAAAGGACTAGCCTAGAACAAAAGGGCTAGCCTAACAGCTAAAAGAAACTAGCTAACTCGAAGGAGGTAATCGATCATGAACAAAATCCCATAGAGCTAAAATCTGGCTCTAAACTGTCCCGACCTGCTGAAGAACATCCTCAACACAAGAAGATAGAAGATCCTACTAGGATTCGATACGAGAAAGGAGTTGTTTGATATGATCCAGCTGATATAAAGAATAGGGCATAGGAGAAGGTTTGTTATTGGCTGGGGGAAATGGTCTATAGACTGAAGAAGGAACATTGGGAGCAAGCAAAGTAGCTTCAGAAGAAGCTTCATCCATGCCTTCAACTGGAATAGGCAGAGAAGGAGGTTCATGATTAGCATCAACACGTTCACCCTATTAGAGTGGCTGCTAAGATAGATTACACCAAACACCTCTGACCTTGGCATAACACCAAGATTTGTGGTGAGGGTAGCCAATAATGGATATGGGTGGCATGCTTTAATCCAATCACATTCCTTATACTTTGAAGAATGAATAATGCCAATGGCAATCCCTCGATGGCTTTTAAACCATGATAAAGCTTATGCAAAAGGTAGATGTCATCATACCTTATCTCATTCACCCCACTAGCATGAGGCGAAACATTTGAATTGATAAGCGCCACTACAATCTGCCTCTCAACAGATAACTAATATGTCAGAAAATTATCCTTCCCAGGAGGCTGAATCAATCCTAAAGCACCACGGGCAACCTTAAATGTAAAAGTAGGGTCTAACTTGACATCATCACCATGAATCCTATCCACTCGGTGATGATAAGGCTCACCAACATCCAGCACATTAAGTAAACGAGAAAGTGAAGCACGAATGAGGTTGATAGGCATTCCTCTAATTGTAGACTGGATGTCGAGAAGGTCTTCAGCATCCTTTTCTTCCATGTTATCATAGAACTCACGCATGAAGATGGGATAATAAGGACTAACCAAAACTAACACAAGGTCCCATTCCAATGTATAGAATACAGCACTGAGCTGAAATTCAGCATCCAAAGAAGGGGCTTAAGATTTCTCGTCTATAAACTTGTTTGGAAGACGAGTGTCATACCAATCAGCATTTTCGGGGCTCGTGAAATGAGAAACATATCTAACCACCCTTTTTCTTGAACTGGAAGTGCTTTGAAATTGTCTAGGAGGCATATTAGACCTAAATGAAGCAAATTAAACATCTAAATTTAGCATAAACAGAGTAAAGACTTTAAATCATGCTAAATTTGGTGAATATTTCTAAAACCTGGGCTAATTATCTAAGATTAGGCCTCAATAATGTATATGCATCAATAATAGGCCTAAATTAACCAATAAAAACCATAATTCAAACTAAAAATTTCGTCCATATGAAAAGACTAAAATGCCCCTAGTTCGAAAATTATCCAAATTTTTACAAAACAATTATAGCATAAAATTGGTACTAAAATGTAACTAATACTCTAAGGAATCTAATGGTACTAAAATTATGCTTAAATAATACCTAAATCATCATTAAAAATCAAAAAGAAAATTCAGAGGAATGGTATATTCAGACATAAATATATGAATTTTGGGATAGAAAGAGGTGATTAATGAGCAAAATAATCTTAGAGTCAGATAGAGCTTGATATTTCTAGGATTTTGACGCCTAAATCGTTGAATTTGGTTAAGAATTGGGGGAGAAATGGAAGATTTAGGGCAAAGGGGACGTTTTCACCTAGAGAGAAGAAGAAGAGAGGGAGCTACAGTAAAATGCCAAAACTGCGTCATTTCCTAGCCTTGACAGGACTTAAATAGTGACCTATGAAAAGTTAAATAGTGTCATTCTACTCCCACCGCTTAAGTCTCCAAAAAGTAAAACGGCGGGATCAAGCTGAACAGCTCGTCATTTAAGTGTTGCGTTTTAGTTCTGAAATTGAACTCTAACACAGATTTTTGGCTCCAATTCATGTAACACAAAATTTTGGCTCCAATTCATGTCTAAATGAGCCCAAATTAATAGCAAACAAAGATCAAATGATTTCCTATCTAAATAGCTAAAAATCTAGTTAAGAAAACATTAAATTTAAACATCAAAGAGTTAGCTAGACTTAGGCTTTTAAAAGAAAACCAAAAACTAAAAATAAAATAAAAAGAGCTCAAGACTAAATTTAAACAACTTAAACAAGGAAAAAAACTAAAAAGAGACCTAACAAGAGTAAAAGCTAAATTTTTATACAATAAAATAACAAAACATAAGATTAAAGAGAAAGAAAAAGAAAAACTTTAAAGTAAAAACTAAAGCAAACTAACTAAAAACTTTAAATAAAGACACTTAAACAAACTTAAAACAAGAAAAAAGAAATTAAAAGAAAATTAAAAGAAGCTAAAATTAAATAGAGAAACAAAAGACTAAAACTAAAACAAAGAAAACTAAAGAACAACAAAAGACTTAACTAAAACAACCTAGAAAAGAATTAAAGGAAGGCTAAAACAATTAAAAAGAAAGAACTAAAACAATATAACTTAACAAAATTATCAAATTAAATAACCTAAGGGGGGTTAGAAAGAGTAAGAACCTCAAATTGATCATTGACCCTATTAGGTACATAAAGCTTGGCCCTTTGACCATCGACTTTAAAAGATGATTGTCCATTTGACACTTCAATGGTACCATAAAGATAAACATTAAGCACATCATAAGGGCTAGTCCATCTGGACCACAACTTACAAGGAAATAGCTTTAATCGAGAGTTATAAACCAAAACTTTGTCGCCAATTTGAAAATCATGAGGAATAATATTCCGATCATACCATTTATTTGTTCTTTCCTTATATAACTTGGTAGTTTCATAGGCATTAAGATGAAATTCATCTAATTCATTCAATTGCAATAACCTTTTTTTGCCAACTTGCCTTGCATAAAAATTCAAGAAATTGATTGCCCAAAATGCCTTATGCTCCAATTCCACAAGTAAATGACAGGATTTACCATAAAGTAAATAATATGGAGACATTCCAATGGGCGTTTTAAAGGCAGTACGATACGCCTATAATGCATCATCTAATTTCAATGAACAGACATTTTGAGATGCATTTATGGTCTTTTCCAAGATCCTTTTAATTTCTTGATTAGACACTTCCACTTGACCACTTGTTTGTGGATGATAAGGGGTGGCAATTTTATGGTTAACAGTATACTTGGATAGGAGGGATTCAAATTTTCAATTACAAAAAAGAGATCCTCCATCGCTAATTATAGCTCAGGTAATCTTGTAAAACTGTTTTTCTTGAGGAACTTTACCACCCTTAGGGCATCATTCATGGGTAAGGCAACTGCTTCCACCCATTTACCTACATAATCGACTACAACTAAAATATATTGATTAGTAAATGATTTAGGGAATGGACTCATAAAATCAATGATCCAGACATCGAAAATCTCGCAGACCAAAACGTTGCTTAATGGCATTTCTTGTCTTCTTGAAATGTTTCCTATTCTTTTGCATTTGTCACAAGATTTTACAAAGTTAAATGCATTCTTTAATAATGTGTGCCAATAGAACCCTGATTCTATAACTTTATGTGCAGTTATAGCTAGCCTGAAGTGTCCTCCAACTTCTCTTGAATGACAGTGAGTTAAAATAGGAAGCACTTCATCATTAGGCACACATTTTCTTATAATTCCATCACCATATATCTTGTATAAGAATGGATCATACTAAAGAAATTTATTTACATTAGAAAGGAACTTCCTTCTTTGCTAATAAGAACAATCATAAGGAATAACCTTTCCAACTAGATAATTGACATAATCAGCATACCCGGGCAAGTCATCCTTAATTTCTAATAGGCTCTCTTCAGGAAACATCTGCTTAATATTATTTTCAGCACCTTTTTCCATAACATCCTCAGATAATCTTGACAAATGGTTGGTAACAAAATATTTAGTACCCTTCTTATCTTTGATTGTAATATCAAATTCTTGTAACAACAAAACCCATCTGATCAACCTCGGCTTTGCATCAGGTTTGGTCATTAAATATTTTAATGCTGAATGATTAGTGTATATTATTACCTTTGACAACACCAAATAAGAATGAAATTTATCAAATGCAAAGATAACAGTAAACATTTCTTTCTCAGTCGTAGTATAGGTCTTCTAGGCATCGTTTAATGTCCTACTTGCATAGTAAATAGGATGAAATATCTTATCCTTTCTTTTCCCAAGAACTGCACTAATAGAAAAATCTCTTGCATCACACATTAATTTAAATGGAAGAGACTAATCTCGTGAGACTAGAATTGGTGCGCTCGTAAGCTTAGACTTCAAAGCTCAAAAGAGTACATATACTTCTCATCAAAATTAAACATTGCATCCTTGATCAATAGATTAGTAAGAGACTTAGAGATTTTGGAAAAATCCTTTATAAATCTCCTATAGAATCTAGTATGACCTAAGAAACTTTTAATTGCTCGAACTAAATTTAGAGTTGGGAGTTAAGCAATAACCTTTATCTTGACTTGATCTACTTTTATACACTTACTGGATAACTTATGACCCAATAAAATACACTCTTGCACCATGAAGTGACATTTTTCCTAATTCAGAACCAAATTTGTCTCTTCACATCTCTTAAGCACCTTATCAAGATTTTCCAAATAAGAATCAAACGATATTCCAAACACTGAAAAATCATCCATAAACATTTTGATGCGTGACTCAATCATATCAACAAAAATGGCTAGCATATAGCATTGACAAGTGGCAGGGTATGTTGCATAGCCCAAAAGGCATACGCATATACACAAATGTTTTGTAAAGACAAGTGAATATTGTTTTCTCTTGATCCTCGGAGCAACTGGGATTTGTAAATATCCACTATACCCATCCAATACACAATGAAAACTATGCCTCGTCAATCTATCTATGACTTGATCAAGAAAAGGAAGTGGGAAATAGTCCTTTCTAGTGGCTTCATTCAATTTTCTGTATTCAATGCACATACGCCAACCAGTAACCTTCCTTGTTGCTATTTGCTCATTCTGAATCACCGTAATGCCTCCCTTTTTTGGCACTACTTGCACTGGGCTAACCCAAGTTGAATCAGATATTGGATAAATGATTTCGGCATCTAGCAATTTGATCACTTCATTTTTGACAACTTCCTTCATGTTTGGGTTTAATCTCTGCTGCAGTTGAACAAAAGATTTACTGCCCTCTTCCATAAAGATCTTATGTATGCAAATAGAAGGGCTCAATCCCTTCATATCTGAAATTTTCCAACTAATAGCCTTAACGTGCTTGCTCAAAACTCTCAATAACTTATCTTCCATGTTGACATCTAAAGCTAATGAAATAATCACTGGAAATTGTGATAGGGGATTTAAAAAGGCATATTTTATATGAGTAAGAAGAGGCTTTAACTATAAATTGGGTGGCTTCTTTATTGATGGCTTCGGTAAAGGTTTTATAGGCCTCTCCAAAGTCTCAAATCTCTTTAAAAGATGTCATCCTGAAGAGAGCTTCCTTGCATTCAGAGCTTTTAACACTTCAGTTGTTTCATTATCATTTGGATCTATAGACTGAGAATGAATCAATACTTTCTGCAATGAATCTGAACACAATTCAAATGAAGGGCCACTTAAGCAATGCTAAAATCCTATAAAATTGCAACAATCAATTTCCATTGGATGCTGCATTGGCTTGGTCATATCAAATTCTATTCTTGTTCCTGGAATCTTAGAATTAATTTACCGCGATGCACATCAATTAGAGCCCTTGCTGTAGCAATAAATGGTCTTCCAAGAATGATAGGCACCTTCCTATCTTCTTCCATATCCAACACTAAGAAATCCATGTGAAAGATAAACTTATCAACCTTAACTAATACATCCTCAATAATCCCACGTGGATAAGTGATCGAACAATTTGCCAATTATAATGAAACTATTATAAGCTTAGGCTCATCCAATCATAATTTCTTGAAAATAGAGAAGGGAATCAAATTAATACTAGCACCAAGATCCATAAGTGCTCTCTCTATTTGCAAATTTCCAATGGCACAAAGAATAGTAAAACTACTATCATCCTTTAGCTCAGGTGACAATTTCCTTAATAGGATTGCGAAACATTCTTCATTCAACTTAACAGTTTCAAACTCATCTAACTTTCTCTTCTTGGATAGAATGTCCTTTAAAAACTTCGCATAGCTTGGCATTTATGCTATGACTTCTACAAATGGGATGTTAATATGTAACTTCTTAAACATTTCAACAAACTTCCCAAATTGCTTATCCAATTTTGCATTCTTTAACCTTTGAGGGCACGGAACACATGGTTGGATTTGATCTTGAGTTTCAATTACCACTTCTTTACCTTTTTCCTTATTCTTCTTTACTGCTTCCACTAATGTTTTTCCTTATTCTTCTTTACTGCTTCCACTAATGTTTCATCTTTGCATGCTTTCTTAGATTGGCTTCAATGGTACTTGGGAGCTTACCAGGAAGCCTTTCTTGTAAAATTTGAGCAATTTGGCCAACTTGAGCCTCTAGATTCTTAATGGCTACTTCATGATTTTGCAAATGAGACTTATTACCTTTCATAAATTTAAGCATTGTCTCCTCTAAACTTTATTTTGTAAGAGGAGGTGGGTTTGTTCAAAATCTAGGTGGTGGAGCTCTTTGTTGGGTTATTTGGGCTGGGGGTTAGTATGCATTCTAATTGTCATGCAAAAAAAAATAAAATTGGTGGTTTCTCCATCCACGATTATATGTATTAGAGTAGGATCATTCCTTTTCCTATTGTAGCTCACAAATAGGGCTTGATCAAGCTCTCTAGCAAAGGGACTACCTACTTGACAATCTATTGAAGTATGGGATGGGTTACCATAATGTTCACATTCTAGTTGGTTGGCATGTCCACTACTTACAACTCCACTGACCAAACTATCTAACTTCTTATTCAACAAATTCATCTGGGATGCTAAAGCAACTATGTCATTAATAGCATGCATCCCATGTGGTTTTCTTGGATGACATTCAGAATTATATTGAAAACTATTTGTCGCCATCTCTTATATCAAATGATACGATTTTTCTGGAGTCTTATGCATGAAATTGCCTCCAACAGCTGCATCTATAATGCATCGAGTAAAGGGTGTAAGGCCTATATAAAAGATATCCACTTGTTGCTAGGTATTAAACCCATGTCCAGGACATTTGACCAATATTTCCCTATATCTCTCCCATGCCTCATATGAGCTCTCATTTTCATATTGAAAAAATAAGCTAATTTTTGTTTTCAATTTTTCAATCTTTATAGGAGGGAAAAACTTAGCTAAGAACATCTTCATTAGATCATCCCATGTTGTAATGGAACCAGGTGGGTGTGTATTCTACCATGCTCTAGCCTTGTCTCTAAGGGAAAATGGTAACAGTTTGATTATAATAACATCATCAGGAACTCCATTACTCTTAAAGATATCACAAATATCTAGAAAATTTTGTAAATGTTCATTTGGATCTTCAATAGCTGATCCACCAAACTGTGTAGCTCTAACCATTGAAATAATGCTATAAGGGATTTCAAAGTTGCTGGCATTAATCCTAGGCCGCACAATGCTAGCCATAGGTTACCTTCTATTACCTAAAGCTAAATTGCTTATAGTTAAGGGTCTAGCACCCTCAACAGGTCTATTTTCTATTTGTTCACGTGGATCCATATCTGATTCAAGTGATTGATCAAAGGATTGTTCACTAAAAGTTTCTACTCCTATGAATTTAGATGTGCTCGCTCGAGTTTCTTTCCTTTGCTTCCTAAGTGATCGCTCAAGTTCCAGATCAAATTCAAGTTTCTCAAGTTTTGATCCTCGAGTATGCATGCAAATTTAAAAGAAAATGAGAAATTAAACTAAAATAAAACATAATTAAACAAGAAAAACACTTAAAGCAAGCTAAACCAAGTAATTAAAATAAATATAAACACTTTAAACAATATTAACAGCTCTAGACTAATATTCTCATATTCTTCCTAATATTCCAATTATGAATGGCGTCGTTCCCTGGTAATAGTGCCAAAAACTTGATGGTTGGTTTCTATAAATGCAAAATCACTTAAATTAATTCCAAATTTATGTTCTTTTAACACACTTTTCTCAATTCAATTCAAACCATCATTGATGGCAAGTGCACCATTCTCAAGTAATAAAGTAGAGTTAAATTTAAGATTCAAGTATCATTCCCACAGGGATACTTTGAAAAAATTACAAGTACTAAGGCAAATTTGGTCACAATTATCTAGAGAATCTCAATTGAATGCAAACATAAACAAGAATTAGCAAATAAACTCAAAACATCCAAGTTATGCAGAATAACTTAGTTAGATAAAAAGAAGTTGTCTTAATGGATAAAATTGGTTAGGAATTTTTTCTTCAATGACCCAAGTAGATTAAAAATGGATTAAGGGACTTATTCGTGGATCACTTTACTCAATCTAAGTAATGCTATGGATAAGACAGGGCTTAATCTCTAAATACTTAAGTTAGAGTTTGGTTATGTCACAATCTTAAGCATAAGGCTTTAAAACCAAGAAGTTTAAATCCAAAAATTCCAAATTCCCTATTCTAACCCTCAAGATAAATCAAAGTTTTGTTATTCAATGATTTAAATCAGATTTCTTAAGGATTTTTCTAATAAATTAGGTATATTTCTCGGATCTTAACTTATTTCTTAACTCTATCTTAAATGTTTAGTGTAAAACAAGCTTTAATCTCTTCCAAAAGCAAAGAACAACCATTAATCTAACAAGGAAACATATTTAGCACATGCTTAGGTCATTTTAGAAACAAATCCTAACCAAAAACAGGATTTGCAACTCATATTAAGCAAGAAAAAAATCAATCTCATCATATTAAACATACTCTTGTACAAACGATAAAGAAAGGTGAATTTAATAGATGAAAATCAATTAAAGTGCACCAATTTCTAACTCTAAACATGTTTACGATGTTGATTCATGTGTAATGAGTTTCAACAACTTCAAAATACAACTCAAATCTGCAAAACAAGGTGAAAAATGTGAAGAACAAGAAAAAATAACCCTAAGGTTCTCTCAATTTGATTTCTCTCTAATTTTCATCTTTTTCTCTATCCCTCTTCTGCACAAATGGGTTCTCTGAGCTCTTAAATGTGTCCGCTGCAAGTGGAGAGCCACTAGGACAAGTTGTAGCAAGGGGAGAAGAAGATCTAGCTAGAAATGTGTTGACTACTACTTAAATGGCACTTGAAAGGAGTTAAACGATGCATGTTGAGCATCATTGTTTTAGTGTCTGACTCGTGAGTAGAACGACACATGGCAAGGTTGAACGACACCTCTCTTGACCCAGTTTTTTACTCTAAAACTTCAAATTTCAGTAGCCTTTTCTTAAATTTTCTAAATTAAATTAACTATAACTGCAATGTTCATCAATCAAACATAAATTTAAGCCAATAAACATCAAATGTAATGAATTATACAATAATTTGGCTTAAAATGGAGGCAAATATGTTATAAAAATCAAGTCTATCAACTTCCCCACACTTAGTTTTTGCTTGTCCTTAAGCAAATCAATCTATCATTAGCTTAAAAAAAACATATAATCTTAAGAATAATGATCCCAATCAATTAACTGAAACCATTGAAAAGAATTCCGTCATCCTTCAATCAATATGAAAAAGTAAGAGGTTATATATTTGATTCATCCAATCAAGTTGCAATTGAAATTGATTTACTTCATGCTTCTTTCAACTCATCCTAAGATCATAATTTCATTCCAACCATAAAATGAATATAAACCAAGCAAGAAGTAACATCAATGAGAATAAATCCATATCCTTAAGCTTAAGCACTAAAAAGAAAAAGAAATGTAGGCCTAGCTTTAGTTAAAAAGTCACTCAATCTTTCGTAATCAAAGGTGAATAGTTTATAGTGAACAACCCCTGACTTACCAGATTGAGCAACCTTTCATCAACTAGCTTTCTGCACTCCTCATAACCTCAATCCAATTGGTTAGAAGCCAAGGAGTGAATAAAATAATTTCTTATTTTCACTCTTTTTTTTCTTTCTTCTCTTTTCTTTCCTTGCATATTTCTCTCATTTTCTTTTTCATTTCTTTCTTTTTCCATTTTATCAAAATTTTATCTTTTTATTTTTCCAAATTTTGTTCTTTTTTATTGATAAAGGATAATAAATTTGCATTAAAAATGATAAACAAAAGGTAGGAGAAAAGGAAACGGGAGCACCTGAATAATAATGAAATTTGACTAGAATAAGCTAGGCGAACTGTAACCATTAATAACAACAGCTGAAAAAAATATAAGAACCATGAAAGCACAAGTGCAATAGAATAATAAAAGAATGCTCCATATCATAAATATATTAATAATGTACCAAAAAGGGAGCATACATCAAAAGAATAAAAGAATGAAAGAACTAAAAACAATGGAAAGGAAATACATCAAAGCAAAGCAGATAACGACATCCAAAAACAAAAACCACCTATTAAAAGGACTAGCATAGAAAAAAAGGGCTAGCCTAACAGGTAGAAGGAATTAGCTAGCTCGAACGAGGCAATCTATCATGAAAAAATTTGCATATAGCTGAAATCTGACTCTGCACTATCCTGACCCATTGAAGAATATCTTTAACACGAGAAGATAAAAGATCCTGCTAGAATTCTATAAGAGAAAGGCGTTGTTTGATATGATCCAACCGATATGAAGAATAGGGCATAGGAGCAGGTCTGCTTGCGGCAAGGGGAAATGGTCTATGGACTGAAGGAGGAACACCAGGAGTAGGCAAAGTAGTTTCTGAAGAAGCTTTATCCATTCCTTCAGCCATGTCTTTAACTGGAATAGGTGGAGCAGGAGGTTTATGATCAACATCAACACGTTCACGCAGCTAAAGTGGTTGCTAAGACAGATTATGGCAAACACCTCTAACCTTGGCATAATGCCAAGATTTGAGGTAAATGTAGCCAATAATGGATGTGGGAATAGGCTGAATAGTCGTTTGGCCCTCAAAAGAAACACCAGCCTCTGAAAAAATTATTGTAATCAATGCTAGAAAACAAAAATTCTTGGTGGCGATTTGATTGAACAACATTTCTCATGCTTTAAAGAATAAATGAAGCCAATGGGAAACCCTCGATGGCTCTTAGACCATGATAAAGCTTATGCAAAAGGTAGATGTCATCATACCTTATCTCGTTCAACCCACTAGCACGAGGTAGAACATTTGAATTGATAAGCACCACGATAATTCGCCTCTAAATAGATAACTGGTATGTTAGAAAATAATCCTTCCTAGGAGGCTGAATCAAACCCAAAGCAATATGGGTAGCCTCAAAAGTAAATGTGGGATCTGATTCAACATCATCACCATGAATCTTGTCCACTAGATGATGATAAGGCGAACCAACATCTGATACATTAAGTAAACGAGAAAGTGATGCCTGGGTGAGGTTAATAGGCACTCCTCTAATCGTAGACTGGATGTTGAGAAGGTTTCAGCATCCTTCTCTTCTATGTTGACATAGAACTCTCATACGAGGATGTGATAATAAGGACCAACCAAAACCAAAATAGGATACCAATCTAACGTACGGAATATAGCATTAAATTGAGATTCTGCAGCTAAAGTAGAGGCTAAGAGTTTTTCATCTATGAACTTGTTTGGTAGACGAATGCCATACCAATTCGCATTCTTTAGGCACGTAAAATAAGAAACATCTTTAGCCATCCACTTTCTTGAACTAGAATCACCTTGAAATTGTCTAGGGGGCATATTGGGACCTCAATAAAGCAAATTAAACACCAAAATTAAGCATAAGCTGAGTAAAGACTCCAAATCATGCTAAATTAGGTGAATATTGCTAAAAACATGGCCTATTTGTCTAAGATTAGGCCGCAATAATGAATATGCATAGATAATAGGCCTAAATTAACCAATAAAAACAATAATTCAAACTAAAAATTCAAGCTCATTTGAAAAGACTAAAATGCCCCTAATTGGAAAATTAACCAAAATTTTACGGAAATATTATAATATAAAATGGGTACTAAAATGTAGCTGATACTCTAAGGAATCTAATGGTACTAAAATTATGCTAAAAAAATGTCTAAATCATCATAAAAAAATCAAAAAGAAAATTCGGAGGAATAGTACCTTTAGATAGAAATATGCAAATTTGGGATAGAAAGAGGAAATTTATGCATGAAATAACCCAAAATCAGATAGAGCTTGAAATTTATGAGATTTTGACACCTAAATTATTTAATTTGACTATGAATTAGGGAAGAAATCAAAGATTTAGGGCAAGGGGACGTTTTCGCCTATGGAGAAGAAGAAGAGAGGGAGATATAGTGAAATTTCAAAACTGCATCATTTCCTGACCTTGATAGGACTGAAATGGCGACCTATGAAAAGCTAAATTGCGTCATTTTACTCCCACTACTTGAGTCTCCAGAAAGTAGAATGACGGGTCCAAACAAAATAGCCACCATTTAAATGTCACGTTTTAGTCCTGAAATTGAGCTCTAACTCAAATATTTAGCTCCAAATCATGCCTAATTGACCCCAAATTAATACCAAACAAAGATTAAATGATTTCCTAGCTAAATAGCTTAAAATCTAGCCAAGAAACATTAAATTTAAGCATAAAAGACTTAGCTAGACTTAGGCTTTAAAGAAAAACCAAAAACTAAAAGGAAAGTAAAAAGAGCTAAGGATTAAATTTAAAACCACTTAAACAAGTTAAACAAATGAAAAGAGACTTAACAAGACTAAACACTAAATTTTTACAAAAGAAAATAACAAAACCTAAGATTAAAGAGAAAGAAAAGCAAATGTTTTAAATGAAAAACTAAAGCTAATTAACTAAAATGCTTTAAACAAAGACACTTAAACTAACTTAAAAGAAGCAAAAACAAATTAAAAGAAAACAAAAAAGAAGCTAAAATTAAATAGAAAAGTAAAAGACTAAAACCTAAAACCTAAAACAAAGAACAATAAAAGAACAACAAAAGAACTTAACTAAAACAATCTAGAAAAAGAATTAAAGGAAGGCTAAAACAACAAAGAACTAGAACAATCTAACTTAACAAAATTAACAATGTAAACAACCTAAAAGGGGTCAGAAAGAACTCAAATTGATCATTGATCATTGATCTTATTAGGTACATAAAGCTTTGCCCTTTTACCATTGACTTTAAAGGATGATTGTCCATTTGACACTTCAATGGTACTATTAGGATAAACATTAATCACATCGTAAGGGCCAATCCATCTAGATTGCAACTTTCCAGGAAATAGCTTCAATCAAGAGTTATAAACCAACACTTTGTTCCCAATTCAAAAATCACGAGGAACAATATTCTAATCATGCCATTTCTTTGTTTGTTCCTTATATAACTTGGAATTTTCATAGGCATTAAGGTGAAATTCATCTAATTCATTCAATTGCAATAACCTTTTTTCGCCAACTTGCCTTGCATCA
Source organism: Pinacopodium congolense (assembly GCA_028565735.1). Lineage (NCBI taxonomy): Eukaryota > Viridiplantae > Streptophyta > Magnoliopsida > Malpighiales > Erythroxylaceae > Pinacopodium > Pinacopodium congolense. Next base: position 386 of record JAOXYD010010864.1, on the reverse strand, counting down.
AAATTCAAGAATTTATCGCCCAAAATGCCTTATGCTCCAATTCCATAGGTAAATGATAGGATTTACCATACAATAAATGATATGGAGACATACTAATGGGAATCTTGAAAGTAGTACGATATGCTCATAATGCATCATCTAATTTTAAAGTCCATTCCTTTCGAGATGCATTTACGATCATTTCAAGATCCTTTTAATTTCTCAATTAGACACTTTCACTTGATTGCTTGTTTGTGGATGATAAGGAGTGGCAATTTTATAGGTTACACCATACTTAGATATGAGGGATTCAAATTATCGATTACAAAAGTGAGATCCTCCATCACTAATTATAGCTCAAGGTGTACCAAATCTTGTAAAAAAGTTCTTCTTAAGGAACTTAACCA
>JAOXYD010010843.1:0-15151 GCA_028565735.1 Pinacopodium congolense | reverse complement strand
AGTCCATAACTATTCCCAAAAGTAGCAATAGGTTAGTTGAATTTGTTAGGATACTTAATCAACTAACCTAGGTTCCCCAACCTTTAGGATACACCTTCCGAGCTTGTGACTAGGTGGCCTAAGTTAGTTTTTCCTTAGTAGCTAAGGCGTCTTCACTATTAAGTCTAGAGAGCTTGTTCTAGTTTATAGATAGGGATAGCGAAATTTCTAGAGCTTTTTAGATTTGTCTAATTTAGAGTAACTGAGGGCTTAAGAGCTTATTTAAGCCTATAGGCTAACAACATGACTAGAGTATCTCTTATTTAGATTTAAGGATTAATGATCATCTTGAAATACTAAAGATATCTCCAACTCACTTCTTTGCTATTGTTATTAGTATTATTTAAATTTGCTTTGTATTTGTCTTTTTTGTTGTGTTCATTGCATCTTAGCTCATTTCACTTTCATCTATCTTGGGTTCTTTATTATTCATTTTCTTGTAACATCTGATAATATTTGCATCCATAATCTCTATTGTTTGACCCTTGCGCACCATTACTACATAGTTTACGTAGTTAGGAATTGATTACTTGATAGCTTGCAATGAGTTCATCAATATTTTGGCACCGTTTCTAGGGACTTGGTGTTTGTTAATTTTTTTTTCTTGTTGATTTTATTTTTGTTTTTACTGATCTTTATCGTTGTTCCATGAGTTTTGCACGTCACATAGTTCTTCTATACATATTCGTTTGTAAGAATTTGCTGAAAAAAATAAGGACTTATTACTTTCTACACCTAACCCTTTTTCTTTTTCTACTATTATAGGATGCACTAGATTTCACTAGAGAGAGAGAGAGTAAGCCCTACATAATTTCCTGAGAGCAATAGTTCCACATTGTTTGAAGAAGAGGTTGAAGTGAATTCTAAAGAGTTAATAGTAGAGGAAGAAACAAAAACAAATCACAGAACAAAATCAAATGTCATTAAAGGACCTTGCAGCTCCTACTTTCAATCCTAACTTCCTTTTATTAATTATCCAGATGATGAGTCAGGGGTTGAAATTAAACTTGGACCAATTCGTGCTATACCTACTTTTTCAAGTTTTTGAGAAATTAGCTCATTTGGATTAGGGTACATCACAGACCCCAATAATTTCATGAAGGATTCCTCATTGCCTGTTCAGGTATGAAGCCAGTTAGAGTCTTAGTGGAGCCAGCTCGGTCAACATATGGGAGCAAATGCAGCTAGCATTTATAGAGAACTGCTTCCCTGCCTCTAGAGCCACTAACACAAGGAAAGGGATCTGTTCTATTACATAGGATAAAGGGGAGTCACTGCATGAATATTGGGAGCACTTTAAGAAGCTCTTCAACAACTGTTCAAGCCATCAGATAAGTGAGAAGTTACGAATTCAATACTTTTATGAAGACTTGCTTTCTTTGAACAGAAACATGATTGATGCAGCTAGTGTTGGAGCTTTGGTGGATAAAACACTGGAGGATGTTAGAAACTTAGTAGCAACAATCATATGAAACTTTCGGTATTGGTGGAACCACAACAATGGTTCATCTTTGACAAAGCAAGTGAATGAAGTTTTCATTTCCAAGCTAGATTAGCAATTCGTTGACTTAACATCTTTGGTCGAACAAGAAGTAATTGTGAAAAGACCCACTAAGGTATACGACATTTGTGCATTATTAGTCTTTTCAGTTATGCACATCCTTCCTTACAAGATGAACAACAGGTTAATGCAGTTGAAGTGTTCCAATGACAATAGCGGAGGTATGATGACCCTTTTGCCCCAACTTGCAATTCGAGATGAAAGGATCATCCTAACCTTAAGTATGGGAACATAAAACAAAGAAGTAGCTCCAATGAATGATAACTGAGTTATCAGCAACATCATTAAGGATTTCATGCACCACCTGGTTTCCACCAGAATCAATCGCAGTTTTAGCCGAGGCGATTGCCTACACAACCACCACAACAACAATAAGTTAGAGGTATGTCTCTAAAGGAAATTATTAAGAGTAGGTAACTAACACTCTTCAATTTCAGCATGAATTGAGGAGAGGTTTAAAGAATTTGGAAAACAGTTCAGTTAGCTGGCTAATGCTTTAAGGAAGCTCTAGGCACAAGATTTTACCAAGCTACCTTGTCAACCTGAAAGGAACCCAATAGAAGATGCTTGTGCCATTACTTTTATAAATGGCAAGGAGGTATAAGATCTAAGAAAAAAGAAGGAGAAAGAAGTAGAGGATGAAACTGAGTCAATAGAGAAAAGTGGGGATCACCATCTCTAGGTCAAAGCTTCGCACCGGATTATTATTGACCCACCTTTTGTTCCATTTCCCAAAAGGTTAGTAAAATAAATAACAAAAGAATGAAAAGGAAATATTGGAGGTCTTCTATAAGGTGGAAGTTAATATTCCTCAATTAGAAGCAATTAAGCAAGGGTTCAGATGTTTTTACCATTCCTTGCAAGGTTCCTTTTTCATTTGTTTCTTTTTATTTAGATAATGTTTTTCTTTTTAAGGTTTCTTTTTAGATATCCTAAATAAGAACCAAGTGTCCTAATTTTAAGTTTATTTAGTGTTCTTGCCAAGAATTTTCTTAAGTTTCATAATTGGTTCTATATTTGGGCCTTTTCCTTTTTTTTTTGGTGTTAAATCTTTTATTTTGTGTGATTTTTTTTTATTTTACTTTAGTATGTATTTAGAATTAATGTGATCTTCCTTTTTAGTTAAATTTAAAATTAATTATGTGTGCATTTATTTTATTTTGTTTGTTAGCACCTTAGACTAATGTACTACTTCTTTTAAAGTGAGTTTTGATTAAGGTTTATTATGATTTCCTTGTATTTCTTTTGCATTAGGTGTGTTTGAACTGAATTTGGAGCGCTTTTTAGTTTCATTCTAACGAAAGTTGTTGAACAATCCATTAAATTTTGTTAGGACAAGGTTTAAGAAGTCTTTTATGCAAATTAGGTTTGAAATTCAATAGAAATTTGGTCAACAGACACAACACGTGGGTTTGAATTGACCATCGTATTGATATCCTGCTGAAGGAGTAACATGATGCATTCTATAAAGTGGTCTCATACCGCCGTATTAATCCCCAGATTGTCATATTCTTTTAAAAAGACAACATTAAAATGTTTTGTTCTTGATGAGCTCGTGGTAAGCCATCGAAGAATAAGTTCCTACCTACCCAAATTATGCAATAATGGTGAGCAAGGGTGGAACCAAAGAGAGTCGGAATGCAAAAGTTATTCAAATGTTACAAGAAAAAGAAAAGAAATTACCCTGAAAAAATTAAAGCGAAATGAGCTAAGATGCAATAAACATAAATAAAGAGGCAAACAAAAACAGATTTAGATAACACTAGTAACAATAGGAAAGAAGTAAGTTAGAGGTATCCTTAGGATTTTGGGATGATAATTGATCATTGAATCTAAATAAGAGGTACTCTATTCATTGTGTTAGCCTATAGGCTCGAATAAGCTCTCAACCCCCGGTTCCTCTAAATTTAACAAATCTAAAAAGATTTAGAATTGCCCCTATCCATATCTATAACATAGAACAAGCTCTCTAGATTTAATAGTGAAGACACTTTAGGTATTAAGGAGCAACTAACTTAGGCCACCTACTCACAAGCTCGAAAGATGTAACCTAAAGGTATGGAACCCTAGGTTAGTTCATTAAGTATCCTAACAAATTTAACTAACCTATTGCTACATTCGGGAATTGCTCTGGCCTACTACATATCACTTGCTCAACCATAGCTTTTAAATTAGGAAATTACCTAAAGGGTTGTCAAGCTTAGAGATAACTCCTAATTCATGACTTTTGACCTAAGTTTCAAACCAAGCTAGACAAACAAGCACCAAATTAAGCAAACTTCAACTCCATTCTCACAATTTTCATCCTTTCTTGCTTTTAATATCTCCAAAACCCTAAGAAGACTAGCCACACATGTTGAAAATTCTTAAAACAAATATTAAATTAACATAAATCATGCTTAACTAAATAAATGAAAAGTTGGAAAATTAATAACTAATCTAAGAAATCAAATTCAACACTTTATCTAATGAAAAGTTAAGTTACTTCAATTAGTAAGTAATTATATAGAACTTAATTAACTAAGACCTAATTTAACATTTTAAATAAAAAACTAGATTATAAAAATAAAATAAACGCTGAATTCAAATGAATTAAAACTTAACGACATGTACGGAAATTAACTACTAAATGTATATGAACCTAACATTCTATGAATATTTGAAACTCCATGATAATAAACATTAAATAACTTCATACTTGATCAAGATAAATATGAAATATTATCATTAAAGGTTTGAAAAAAAAAGATATTCAAAGATTGGATAAGAGAGAATAAATCATAAGATTAAACTAAGGTTGAGATTTGGCTAAGGCAAGTAAAACAATGCATTTGGTCAAGGCAAAACAAAGCAATTCGAATGTAGCAAAACAATGAAATTCTAGGCAAAGAAAGACATTTGGACTTGACACTGAGACTAATGGAAAATTTAAACTAAAGAACTAAAAATTGTAAATTAATTAAATTCCATGATCCAGCCATGAATAATCGTTTGTAGGAGAGCTTCAATGTTAAGCCATGGAAAAGGGACAAGAAACACCCAACTGAAGAGCTCCTCATGTTTTCAACCAAGCTCTAACAATTATTGTTAACTTATTCTCAAGTATTAAAACTAAGACAACAACAACACATCATAGAAGACCATAGATGATGTATCCACTAAATCCAAGCCTTTGACTTCTTTAAAAAACATTCCTGCTTACAAGCCAAAAACCACCCACCTTGCCAAAAGAGGAGAGAGTCCCACCTGGTGCGATGTTAAAGCCATCCCAAACCCTTCCTATTTTTGTCACTTGTTTTGTGCAATCGTTAACGACTCTTCTCTCTTTATTCTCTAGGTCTTTTGGTAATTAACATACACATGCACATAACTTTCCTCTGACGGTGTTGTTTGATGCAATTAGACGAGCAATTAAATACACGTGCATGTTCAACATTTGTTTTCATCCTAGTTCCCGTATTCTTCAATATTAAAGTTGTTTTTGGAGCTTCTCAATGCAAGAAAAACATTTATGCTCTTAATTCAATTGAAAGATTCCTCTTCTTTACTTTAAATTACATCTAGTTTTCTTCTTTTCTATATAAATTTGTGTCTAGTAATTAAATCCGCATCAAAACACAATATAAACGCAAAATAAGCCTTTAAGAAATAAAATATGGTTGAATTCATATTGAAATACATATAAAAAATATTATATAAGTCATCACTATCAAATACCCCCACTCTTGAACAATTGATTGTCCTTAAGGCATTTAAACTCAAACAAGAAATTATATCAATTCATTTTCAAAGAAAATCAAGTGTATGCAATCATTCAAACTTCAATAAACTCAAGTATCAAGCTACTATATATCTCATAATCTTTTCATTAATACATATAAACAAAGTCAAATGAAAACATCATTAATCAAATGCAAGCATAAAACTAAGATCGACTTTCCTCATGGTTTTCACTGAAATCGCTCAAGTATGTGAGGATTGGTGTTTCACTTAAGACTCTCTCTAGGAGATGACACTACCATAGGTTTGGAGGGTTATCAATTCTCTACCATATAAATTACTTGCCATCATGGATCAAAAAAGGCTTTTACTTGGTTGTAACGGGGTTTGCATTAAGGTATGGCAACAAGGATGAAAGGGGTTATTCACAAGTATTCATAAAGTACTAAGTAAAAGGGATAACCTAATATCAATTCTAAGATAAGCAAATGAATATAATAGACTATGACTACTCATCACTAACCAACGCTACTATGTTTGATTTTTCTTTTTTTTTGTTTTTTATCCTTCCTTTTCTTCTTTTTCTTTTTCTTTCTTTTATACTCAAATAAGACTAAAAACAAGAGAAAACAATAGTAGCACATATCAAAAAATACACGAGTAGAAGTATCTCTCAAAAACATCTCAGAACAGAGTATAAAACAAAAATCCCTAAATCTTAAACATCAACTGCTTACATAGTACTTCATTTAACTTATTATAGTGTAAGGCTAAAGTAATTTTGGGTTACAATGCAAGCTAATTAATATTAAAACAAACATAGTCAAAAGGCTCAAAGGGGTTTGCAAAGGGGAAAATGACATGGTGGGTAATTTGAGCAAAAGCGTTCAAAACAAAGAAGGTCTTAAATTATTTCCATAAGGCATGCATCTCATTGTTTCAAATCGATTCCATGCAAGTTCTGAAGGTAATCTACCTAGGAGAGCATCACACAGAACAAAGAAGATAAAATGACTATGAAATTTAGTCTTATAAGCTTAAAACCTCATGTATGGTTATGTGAAAATCCATCAAAATTTCATACATTGCCTTATCACACAAGTCCCAAATGTTTGATTGAGTTTATGCAATCAACTACTTCAATTATTCCATATGATTCACCTTCTACTCAAGCTATATAATCAAAATTCAAGCATACAACTTAATCTCAACCCAACTACTACGATAGAATAACATGGTTCAACATTTATCACAGTGGTTGAAGTGCATAATTGCAAAAAATTTTCAAAATTTTTCAATTCAAACTAGCCCCATCCTCACACTTATAATGACCATTGTCCTCAATGTCCATAGAAAATAAAAACACAGGTAAGGGGATGAGAAAAGAAGGTCTCCTTTGGATTAAAGAGGGCTCATCGACTTGATAGTAGAAATCACAGCTTCATTCATGCCTTCCTACAAACAAAACAAATAAAGAAAAAATAAGCACTCAAATGAAAACAATTAAAAACTATAAAAAAAATGAAATAAAATGAATGGATAAGGTTAGGGGCGCCTCCCAAAGAGCGCTTGTTTAGGGTTATGAGCTTGACCGCTGTTATCAAAAATTAACCAATATATGTCGGAGCTTCAAGCTCCAGCTCTTACACTTGTTGCACTTGAAATCCCTCAAAGTAAGGTTTAAGTCGATGCCCATTGACTTTAAACTCTTTCCCCGTCCATGGGGACCTACTTGGGTAACCTCAAAAGGACCTATACATTTAGAGTGTAACTTACCTGGAAAGAGTTTGAGGTGGGAATGATATAGAAGTACCTTTTGTCCTACCATAAATGTCTTCCTGGATATGCTACGATCATGGAATGCCTTAGTCTTCTCCTTATAAAACTGGGCATTCTCGAAAGCTTCATGTCACAACCCCTAAAGTTCTTGTAACTATAATCTTTTATGGGTACCAATGGTTTCTAACTCCAAATTGCATTTCTTGATTTCCCAATAAGCATTATGTTGTAGCTCCACTAGAAGGTGGTAGGGCTTTCCAAAAATGAGCCTCTATGGTGACATCCCTATTAGAGTTTTGTACGCAGTACTATAAGCCTATAAGGCGTTGTTGAGGCACAAACCCTAATGCTCTCTATTAGGATTCACCATCTTCTCTACAATGGACTTTATCTCTCGATTGGACACCTTAGCCTAGCCACTCGTCTATTGTGCTATTGCAAAAATGAGCTCCCTTATCACTAATGATGGCTCGCATGACCCCAAACTTAAAGAAGATGTTAGATTTTAAAAAATCTGCCACTACTCAAGAATCGTTAGTTAGGGTCGCTTTCAATTCCACCCATTTTGACACATAATCAATAGCAACCTGAATATATTGAAATCCAAATGAAGAAGTAAAGGGACCCATGAAGTCCATGAAACAAACATAAAAAATCTCACAAATCAATATGGAGGTTTGAGTTATTTCCCCACGGGGACCAACATACCTATTCGTTGATTGTTGTCACAAGTGTTATAGAAATTATATGCATCTCCACATAGAGATGGCCCGTAGAATCCACACCCTGGAACCTTACAAGATGTCCGCTTTGGGCTAAAATGGCCTTCACATGCATAAGAATGAAAAAATGTCAAGAAAGAAATACATTCAGTGTCAGGTACGCACCTTCTGATAACTTGATCTGAACAAAACTTCCACAGATAAGGATCTTCCCATATATAGCACTTTGCTTGGCTCTTTATCCTCTCCTACTGTACCCTGGTGATATCTATAGGAAAATGATGACTAACCAAGAAATTGACTATATTATTGTGCCAGGGACCTGTCAACTATACTGCATGTAGATATTCATTTGAAAAATCATCATTTATAGGACCCTTGTCAGCACCATGCTCTACTAGATGACTTAAATGGTCTGCTACTCCATTTTTCAAGCCTCTCTTATCCTTGATCTCCACATCAAACTACTAAAGTAGGAGTATATAATGGATGAGCCTCGAGTTTTCCTCCATCTTTGACAGTAGGTACTTCAAAGTTCCATGATCAGAATAAAAAATAATTTTAGTACCCAATAAATAAGACCTAAACTTATCCAAAGTAAAAACTACTGTGAGAAGCCCTTTTTCTATGGTAGTGTAGTTTGCTTGGGCATCGTTTAAAGTCTTTGAAAAATAGTAAATGGAGTGATGGATCCATCCAACTCACTCACCTAAAACTTCTCTAATAGCATGGTTAGAGGCATCATATAGGAGCTCAAATGGTAGACTCCAATCTGAAGGTTGTAAGATGGGTGCTATGATCAATTTTTTCTTTAAGTTATCAAATGCCTTCTTGCATTGCTCATAAAAAACAAACTCCTTGTGCTTCTGGAGTAGCCTATATAATGGTTGTAAAACTTTTGAAAGTTCTTAAATGAACCTATAATAAAACCCTACATGACCAAGAAAAGATCAAACTTCCAGCACAGAAGCGAGATAAGGCAAAGAAGAAACATTGTCTATCTTGGCTCTATCAACCTCAATACCCTTAGGAGAAATAACATGTCCTAAAACTATCCCTTATTGAACCATAAAATGACATTTTTAAAAATTAAGAACAAAGTTAGTTTCAATGCATCATTTATGAACTAAAATGAGGTGATCAAGGCATTGTTCAAATGAATTCCAAAGCACAGTAAAGTCATCTATAAAAAATTCAATGAGTTTTTCTATATACTAAAAAATCGTATGCCTTTGAAAGGTAGTAGAGGCATTGCACAAACTAGAAGGGATCCTTATATAAACATAAGTCCTATAAGGACATGTGAAAGTCATCTTTTCTTGGTTATGTGAGGCGATAGCTACCTGAATATAACCTAAATATCCATTAAGAAAATAATAATAAGCACAGCTAGGAAGAAGTTTTAACATCTTATGAATAAAAGGCAACAGAAAATGGTCCTTTCTATTAATCAAGTTGAACTTATGATAGTCTACACAAACTCACCATCCATTCTACACCTGAGTTGGAACCATCTCTCCTCTCTCATTCTCCACCACTATAATGCCCGGCATCTTGGGAACCACCCTGCAAAGGACTTATCCATTTGTTGTCAGAGATGGGGTATACGAAACCTACATCTAGCAATTTCATCACTTCTTTCTTCACCACCTCCATCACTAGTGGATTCAGACATCTCTGCACTTGACTGACTAGGGTAGCTCATTCCTTATGAAAGGTTTTGTGCATACACAAACAAGGGCTAATACCTTTAATCATTATAACTCTCCATCCCAATGCAGTCTTATACTCTTGCAACACATTGACAAGCTTCTCTTCTTGCCCCATTTTAAGATCCCTTGCTATGATAACTGGAAGTGTATTGTTAGTGCCCAAATATGCGTACTTAGGGTGAGCATGTAAAGGCTTCAACTTCACTTCTGATGCCTGTATATTAGAAGGTAACAACTGATTAGTACTAACAGGTAATTCTAAGAAGTGAGGGACATACCTACCAAAAGTACAAGTCCCGAGTGCCCAAATTACTTCCTTTAACTCCTCTCTAAAGTCAAACTGTCTTTGCCAAAATTCGGACATCTTTTTCTCTAGTGGGGTGGTTAAAACTACCTTCAAGGGATCACTTGTAGAAAAGAAAGACCGTTGTTCTATCCAAGAGTCAAAAATACCTACCTTAGCAACCGACTCACAATTTGATGGATAGCACATGGCATCGAAGATATTGAAACGAATAACCTCGCATCAAATTTAATTATGAACACCCAACTGTTTACGTCAATCTTTGTTTGAGATTTCTTTAAAAATGACCTGCCTAATAAAATAGTATAGGGATTCTATGATCCCTCATCCTGCATATTTAAGACAAAAAAATTTGCAGGGAAAACAAGCTCGTTAACCTGTACCAAAACATCCTAAATAACCCCCTTAGGGTTTTTGTTAGATCTATCAACTAATTAAATGATAACATAGGTATCGTTTAATGAACCAAGATTAAGTGCCTTAAAGATAGATAAAGGCATAACATTAATTGAAGCTCATAATTCTAACATGCATCTCTCATACCTCGTGTTACCTATCTTCCAAGGAAGGGTAAAAATACCTAGAAGCTTGCATTAGGGTGATAGCTTCCTTTGAAAAACTACTGACGCATTGCCACTAAAACTAACCTTCTTATCTCCTCTCAGCTTCCACTTGTTAGTACACAACTTCTTAAAAAATTTTGCATAGCGTGGAACTTGCTTAATTTGTTCTAACAAAGGAATATTAACTTCCACCATAAGAAAGACCTCCATTATTTCCCTTTCCTTCTCTTAATGTTTATTCTTTTCTAATCTAATAGGAAATGGAACAGAAGGTGAATCAGTAACAAGCTTTTACCTAAGGAGGGTGATCCTCCTTTTTCTCTGTTAACTCCTCATCTACTTGTTTCTCCTTCCCTTTTCTAAATTCTTGTACCTATTTGCCACTTCTTAAAGTAATGGAACAAGCATCTTCTTTTGGGCTCCTCTTAAATTGACTAGGCATTCTAGTAAAAACTTGGGCCTGGAGCATCCCTAAAGCATTAGTCAGTTGATTGACCCGATTTTCCAAATTCTTTAAACCACTCCTCATTTCTTCCTGAAATTTAAGAGTGTTAGTTGCCAAACTCTTAACATTTTTCTCTAGAGACATACCTCCAGCTTGTTGCTCTTAAGGTGGCTACGCAGGTCATGGCTTTGTTAGAAACTATAACTGATTCTGATGGGGACTAGATGGTGCATGAGATCATTGATGTTGTTGCTGATAAGTACGTTGTCGTGCATTAGAACTACGTCCTTGTTGTGGGTTCCCATACCTGAGCTTAAGATAATCCTTCCACCCCAAATTATAGGTGGCGGCAAAAGGCTAATACCTTCGCTATTGCCTTTCGAACCCTCTAACTAAATTATGTTGTCGTTCATTTTAGAAGGAAGGGCATGAGTCGGTGAAATGACTAGGTAAAGAACAAATGCCTTATACCTTAGTATGCCCTTTTCCTATCACTGCTTGCTGGACCAAAGATGTTAAATCAGTGACTTACTGCTCCATTTTGGAAATGGAGACTTGCTTTCCAAAGGGGCACCATTTTTGTTCCCCAATATCAAGAGTTCCTGCAATTGTTGCTGTTAAGTTTCTAGCATCCTCGAGTGTCTTATCCACCGAAGCTCCACCACTTGCTACATAGATCATGTTAGTGTCTAAAGAAAGCAAGCCTTAAAAAAAATATTGAATTATTAACTGCTCACTGATTTGATGGTTTAGGTAGCTATTGAAGAACTTCTTAAAGAACTCCTCATATTCATGTAGTGACTCTCCTATATCCTGTCTAATACCACAAATCTCTTTCCTTATATTAGTGGCTCTTGAGGTAAGAAAGTACCTCTCTAGAAATGTCTGCAGCATTTGCTCCCATATGTTGTCCGAGTCAACAGACAAGTCATATAACCACTCATTGGCTATGTTTGCTAAGGCAAAGGGAAATGCCTTTGCTTATGTTTCTCCACTAACACTCCTACTGGCTTCATATCTAAACAGTCGATGTGGAACTCCTTCAAGAATTTTTTAGGGTTTGTAATGTACCCTGATTTCAATACGCTGCTATCTCGACAACCACTAAAGCCAAGCCTTTGACTTCTCTAAAACACAGATGAGCAATTAAACTCAGATGTACGTCAATCATTTGTTTTCATCCTATTTGCCGCATTCTTTAATATTGAAGTCATTATGGAGCTTCTTACTGTAGGACCAACATTTGTGCTCTTAATTCAATTACAACCTTCCTCTTCTTTACCTAAAATTACTTATAATCTTCTTCTTTTTCAAATAAATTTGTGTCTAGTAATTAAGTCTACATCAAAACATAATATAAACACAAAATAAGCCTTTAAGAAAAAAAAATATAGTTGAATTCATATTGAAATATATATAAAAAATATCATATAATTCGACCCTATCAACTCTTCTTCAAAATGCAAAACCCTTATTTTCTTCCCTAAACTGCCTTTTACGTCTCTCTTTAATTACACTTTTCTCCTCATTTTTTAACGAAATTGAGTGAGTTCGGTGTCCATTTGTTAGAAATTTCGTCCTCTACCTAATTGTATCCTCTAATCAAGAAAAATCACGTAAAAATTGAATGAAATCTCCAAAAAAACAATTCCCAGTGTTAGATTAGTTTATTTTTTTAAGTTTTAGACCTTTATTCCATTAGATTTTGGTATCATTATGGATTAAAATACATTAGCTTTCTATTAATCCAATTTTATTGCATTTTGTTAAATTCGAATTTTCAAACGTTTTCGGATGGATGAAATATTTGTCAAAATTTTGTCAATAGAATTTTCTCGATTTATTGATTTTAATTGACTTATTTTGGTGTCTTTATTGAATAGTTTGAGCTCAAAATGCCATCTAGTACTGTTTATGAACAACTTTCGAGGGAAAGGATATTTTTCAGTCACTCTCGAATTACGACACAAAAAAATTTGGATTGGCTCACGTCTTATGATAACAACAAATTTGTTTATGAGCGCTCCATTAATCAAGACTTAGAGGCTCAGTTTGTTGTTTTCAGTGTTCTTCAGGCACCATAATAGGAGCCGGTTATCACTTTTATAAGTCTGGTTTATCAGTATCTTGTTCGCGAGTTTTTCACAAACATTGAAGAAAAGGATGCAGTGGATACGATTGAAATCCACAGTATTGTATGAGGTATTCCTATTAATCTGACTCGTGCCTTCCCTTTTGCATTTTGATTGTGCTTGATGAGGGAGATGTGCATTTAAGAGCATAGGATTCATTTCATGATTATTCGATTGGTTTACATCTTAATTTTTCGGTTGCTACTGTGACTGCTGCCTTACGATTAGTAAAGGAGAATGACTGGGCTCTTTCTGTCACACCATTACGAGTTAGGGAGCAGATCATTGTTACTATTCTAAGTTCCAATGTGGTCCATAAGGCAAATGGATTGAATGAGGTAAGGCTTAGTGACGCCTATTTTTTTCACAAGATACTTGATCAGTAAGACACTATTCTTGGGATACCATTGGCTGTTTTTATCCTCACTTTCATGCAAGAAGTGGTGAAGCCAAGTAAGGCTTTTGCTTTCTGAGCTTATTAAGTAGGATTTTTCAAGCAGCAGGAGTCAAAGTTACTTTTGAGTTAGTAGTGGATAAGTTTCGTTACACTTGGATTCATACTGGTACATTAAAGTTATGGTGATTTGTATAAGTAGAAGGAGTATGGCATCGTTGAAAAGAGGATGAGCAGCCTAAAACTCCACCATTTCCTAATGTTTGATGTACCAATGGAGGAGATGGATAAGGCTTCATCTGAGGCGACACCAACCATGAATCCTCCTTATTTTTTATTGATTAATTGTAAAACCAAAAGTAGTTTTACTCTCAAAGTCGCAAGTATATGGGTCGTACTTGTATTAAAAAGAGGATAATGATCCCACAAGGATTATAATTGGTCACCACTTGATTTAAGTTAAACTTTTTTTAAGAAACCAATTCAATCAAATAAAATAAAAATAAATAAGTAAATTAAAAAATGGAATCAAAAGTAAGCAATTTAACCAATCGCCAACAATGCAAACTAAATTTCAGAGAAAATTAAGATTTAATAATAGAACTTGTTATTATCCCTATTAGTTTCCCTTTGGTTTAATTGATCTAATTTATATTTTCCCAAATATTTTTTAATATTTTAGCTACCCTTTCTCAAGGTACAAATAAATGTCACTAGTAAAATAAATTGGGATTGACTTTGGGATCTCTCGATATGCAAAACCTTTCCTAAATATTCAACTAGATGGGAACCTATTCTAAAGGAAGTATATCAATTTATTGGAATCTCTTCCTAATAAATTAATAACTTATTATGTATAGGTTTATTAAACACCAATTTTTGTTTTATATTTAACTCGGATTACCTGACTCGATCTTTTGATTTGTTGTAAGGTTTAAGCCCAATAGACAACAAAAATATTCATAACCTTAAATCAACAACCAAAGGTTCATAAATAGTTCAATAACAAATCCTTAAACAAGCTTAGCCACTTATAATAGAAATAAATCCAATCATGTATATATTCTCTAAAATGTAACTCGTAATAAAGTAAAAGTAAAAAAATCTAAAAAAAATAGAACTTGATGAACTTTTGAAGCTTGAAGTTTGTATGTTAAGATGGAACTTGTGTTGTGTGTAGGGATGATGTCAAGCCGAATTCTTCTCCTAGTGCTATGTCCTGGCTTCATTGGGTTTGGCTGCTTTCTTTGATTTAAGTCGAATGTCCCTTTTGTATGGTCGCTTAATCAATTTTTTGTATGTTGCTGAATCTCGTCCTCTTGCTAGGGCTGTGCATTTTGTTTTTTAATCTCCTCCTCTATACTGTGCATTTTTGCTCTTGTAGATGGGTTCGCTCCTATGTTTTAGGGCTTGGCATTCTCTCCTATAGCATGGGTCTTAGTGTGGGACCATTGGGTGAGATTTTTTTGTTGGCTTGTTCTTAGCATTAAATTTTCTCCCTTAGAGACATTGTTGGTCTTGGTTGAATTTTCTCCCCTTGAAATGTTGTTGGTCTAGGTCAAAAGTTGTTGGCTTGGTCTTTCCATAAAGTTTAACTTGGTGTTTAGTGAGCCTAAGCTCTCCTGCGAGCGACTTAAGAAAGGTAATTTACCATTGTAATTCATGCCTTGTTTTACTTGAATTTCCTAGTTTTACAAGATTTAAAACATAGTTCCTATTTCACTTGTTTCATTCTTATTTCATTCATCTAAATTTCATGCTTCTTTTTTCTTTTTCATTT
>JAOXYD010010832.1:0-28720 GCA_028565735.1 Pinacopodium congolense | reverse complement strand
TGCTAATGCTCCTATCTCATTCTTACTTTTGACTGAAGATGGAGAATGATGTAGAATGTTACGTCAAGGCTTGTCTTGTGTGTCAATTGGATAAGCTAGAGAGGAAGAAGGAAGTCGATTTGATACAACCCTTATCCATCCCCAAATGATCGTGGATGTCAGTTTCAATGGATTTCATTAACGGGTTTCTAAAGATAGACAACATGACATCAGTCATGATGGTGGTTGACAGATTCTTCAAATATGCAATCTTCATACTATTTCTTATATTTTGCCTCTTGGATGTTGCAGAAGAGTTGTTTTATAAGAACGTTGTTAAGTATTTCCAAGTACCAATAGATATTGTAAGTGATTAAGACACCAGGTTTATGGGCAATTCTAGATGTCTCTATTCAACATGATGAGATGCGATTTGAAGTTTTCAATATTAAATCACTCACAGATGGATGGCCAAATAGAAAGGATTAACGAATTGATGGAAGAGTACTTACAACATTATCTAAGTTCAAGTTAATGTAATTGGTTAAGCTTGATACTGCATAGTTTTACTATAACTTACACAAATCTTTAGCTAAAGAGAAAAGTCCCTTTAAGATAGTGTTAGGTCAATAGCCTCTTACTCCACTTGAGATTACTCAACAAAGGACACATGCCAATGTCGTGTGGCACATAAGTATGCGATGGAGAAGTAAGAATTGTTGGGTGAGGCAAGGGATATCTTTGAAAGGCTTCTTGACGGATGAAGAAGCAAATAGATCTTTCAGGGAGATCGTTGCAATTTAACGTGGAATACAAAGTTTTGTTGAAACTAACCATGCAAATTTGGGAGAAGATCTCGAATAAGCGAGTACATCATAAATTAGTGCCGAAGTATGATGGATTGTTTGAAGTGCTACATAAAGTGAAAAATGTGACATACAGATTGAAATGGCCCGAGTAGTTAAAAGTACACCCTACTTTTCATGCTAATTTTCTTAAATGTTTCTATGAGATGCATAAAATCTGCATAGGAATCAAGTGAAATGATCTCCACTAGTTGTGAGAAAATAGTTCAAGAGTCAAGTGAAGAAGATCCTATATTCTAAAAAATGGGTCAACATAAGAAGAACCTAAAGACCAAGTTCTTGATTTAGTAGAAAGGAAAATCTATTGCAGAAGCTACGTAAGAGAAAAATACGACCTTGTGATAATTCAATGATTAAGAGAATGCCTACCTTTATACTAATTCGATGAGGGCATCGAATCTAGATGGTGATAGTGGTTTGTTAGACCCTTAAATTTCAAAACACTTCTAAGTGATTTTCAAAATCGGTCTTAGGGGAAAGGTTAATTAGATCATTGGCATGATGAAGACATGCAAAAAAACTAAGGCAAATGCGGGCAAGTGGAATCAAAATTAGTACAATTTTGGTCAAGTCCTGAACTTTGCAGGGATTGGCTTGTTCAAGGTAAAGTGCTTGACAGACTAAGGATTTGGCATATACTCAGATGAATAGACCACGACTAGCAGAATTATTATAGGTAAGCATTAGATAGGGCCAATGTGTTATACAAGCTTTGATAAATATCACTTAGTATCATCAACAGATAGAGATCTTGGGGAGATATTGGATAATATGGTGACAATAAGAGATATAATTGCAGTATGACTCAACATCTGAAGATAACAGAGATCTTTGAGTATAAGGATGTTAGTTTCCTAGTCAAATGTAAACTCTAGTCTTTCAGTTTTAATATGATTTTGTCTTATCAATTAGAATCTTATTTGGATGGATATGTCATCCAATTAGTCTAAATGATGTAATCTGATAGAGATATATGTGATCTTAACATGATCTTAGGAAGTTCAGTTTAGTTCAATTAGGATTCGGATTGTAACTTGACTTCTAAGCCAAAGGCCCTATATATAACTTATTTGAGCATTACTCTCCTCATTCTATCTGAGAGAACTTCCTCGTATTCTTTTAAGGGAAAGTAATCTGAAAGTTAGTATTGTTACCATATCTCTCTTGTGTATTGTAGCTTACTTTATTCTTTTATTTGCTTTATAGTATGTTTACTTCGAGTGTGTGGGCGAAATACTTTGAGGATCATTGAAAGCTAAATCTTACTTAAGTAGACGTAAGTTAAATTGCCATGCAAAGGTGTTGGAGCTAGATTTTGGTGAAAATTTGAGTTTTAAAAAGACCTTTGTATCAACACAAGCCTTCTTTATTGCAATAGGTTCTTTCATTGTATTTTTGCTAAAATCTTATATTTTGTTCTTTATAATAGAAGACCAACGAGATCTCAAAAAATTCAACTAGCTATCATAAATTATGTAATTAAGATACATATGATCATTAGCATTTTCCAGTTAAAGACTAAATTATCAGGGTTAAGTTAGTAGTCAAGAAGTATACATTAGTGTTCTTGATCTACCATGCAAAAATTGAGACGATGCATTGATGCAAAATAAGTTCTCTAAAAAATTACAAAAACCTAGTGAAGCCTATAAAACTTTTCATTTTTAAAAGATGATGTCCCTCCCATGCATGAAATTAAGAACATGGAATAAAATATGACATCCCCACGTAATTTGGTTGATTAACATCTTTCTTTTTTCATTTTTCAAAAAAGAGCAAAATCCTCTTTTTTTAAAATAAATTTATTATTTATTAGTGGCTAATTAGTTTGATACTCACCATTTAATTCTTAAAATATATTCAATTTTGTATTCTACTGATTGAATAGTGAAAATTCATAAAATTTCTTTTCTAAACTATTGGAAAGATCTCAAAAAGGAAAGTAACAAAATAGCTGATTTAGGGGCTTAAAAACTCCCAATAGTCATTAATTTGTTATGGCTTTTTTGGTAATGTTTTCTATTTCTATTTCTATTTCTATTTCTTATTTTGTGAAATATGAAAATTAAAAAATTTATATAAATACAATCCAAAAATTAAAAATGTATAAAAAGAAAAAACACACAAAAATTAATGAAAACACACAAAAATATAAATCAAGAACAAAAAACAAAAAACTCAATCAAAAGAGTTCTTAATAATTTAAATGGATAACCAAGAAATAAAAAAGACAACAATATGTTAAAAGGTCAAGAATTTGCATGGAATTTGTGGCATGATGATTATCCCATCCTTACGAGGCACTCTTGATTATTCCTAGTCAATTTTGCTAATTCAAATTAGATCATCACTATATAATTGAAGGGATATTTGATAATACTTTTTTTAATTGTAGTTTTTAATTTGTATTTTTTAAAAAATAAAAATTCATTTAATTGACATTTGTAATAAAAATTTGAAAAAATTATTTAGTTGAGATTTTAAATAAAATATTAATTTAATCGTAATAACTAAATATAATATAAAATTTAAATTTTAAATTAAAATACTCTTATATATCTTAAACTTACATATTAATTAATAAAAATTTTTAATTTCTCCATTTTTAATTTTAAAAATAAAAATAAAAATAAAAAATAATAATTAAATTTTCTTTCTTAATTTCTGTTTAGAAAAATTAAAAAATATATAAATAATAACAAATAGACGATTAATTTTTTTGCTCTTCTTTAAATTAATGTATAAGCCAGACTGTGTAAGGTTCAAGATAAAGCTCTCGTACGGTTTTTCATCGAGATTTTATGGTTTACCATAGGTAGCACTTGGCTACATCTACCAACAATTCTTTCAGAATACCAAATTATGCGCAGCTCCATTGGCATAAGAACAACTTTACCGGCATTACTAGATTTAAGCAGTAATTTCTTCAACTTCATTTTTCATTTGATTGTGATTAATGTTTACTTACCAAATGCATCAAGAATAGAAGACAAATGGTTAATCGTACACAGTAAGTAGAAATATCAAAAATTAGATTATATGAATAGAACTTATTACAGGTACTTAAAGTAGAAGTTTTAATCCTAGCAGAAGATAATGTTTAGGAGGATGCTTAACTCCCTGTCCAATTGCACATAAACATTGGAATAAGATAAAATACCGATACATCCCTGGAAAATCAGATGTCTGTATTATCCATGCCCTACCGACACTTTGGGTGCCCTTAAGTCTATTCCTGCTAGAGTCTAAGCCAAATGTCATTTTCGACAACTCTGATTTTTGGTAGTTCCAAACTTGAATGAATTCCACGTAAGCGTTGGTACTAAAAGTGACACCGCCCAACCAATTTGTGTTGCATCTAATAACTTATGTGTTCAGCGAAACTTAGGTCTCGCCGATGAAGATATAGTAAGCTGCTGCATAGTTTTTGGTTAGTTAATAGTCGATTCGTTGGCATTTATTTTGGGAGTACGTTATGTGATGGAAAGGGAGCGGCTTACAGTGGAATCTACATTTTATTCTGGATCTAATTGGATACTGTTCGTGCAAACCTTTGTTAAGACATGTCTGCAAAATAAAAAAAGGCATGCAGCTCTAGTTGAGGCTAATTCGGCCCAATGTAATGCTTATAATGGCATCAGGTCCATTTCATTCATAAGCTACTTTAATTTTAGGTAAAAAGGTATTAATTAACTATCAACGTTTTACAAAAGATTTAATTTACCCCTAACATTTTATAGGGTATCACTTTACCCCTTAACATTTAAAAAATAATCTAATTTGCTCCATCACATTTACAAAATGACACAAATTACCCCCAAAATTTGTATTATTTTGTAAACGGGTTGGAACAAATTAGACCATTTTTCAAATGTTAGGAGTTAAAATGATATCCTATAAAACGTTAAGGAACAAATTAAACTTTTTGCTAAACATTAAGGGTCAATTTATACCTTTTGCCTTAATTTTATTTTAAGGCACAAAATCTCTTTTAAACCTTGAAATTTCACTTGGATTATTTTAACCTTTCAAAATATTCAAAAATAATTATAATATTTTACATATATTTTTAAAAATAATATTTATAAAATATTTAAAAACAATCTTTATCCTTATTACCGATATATGTGTGACACATAACATATTTTCATTAGTTAAGATTTAATAGTGACCACATCTAATCAACATCTCCTTTTCTTCTTTGTCCGAGTTTCACCCATGTAAGGCTTGAATTCTTTTTCTTTATTTGTGTTTCAGTCAGCTTCAGTTTTAACTTCAACGAAATAATATAAACACCAAAAGTAGTCACTCATCGCTCTCTTCGTCAGCTCGTGATCTCTACTCCTCATATCTAAATGGACTTCGCTACTACATTCTATAGCAAGTGTTCTGCTCTACCACAGGTTTTCCGCTCTAATCTCCCTTCAATCTAGGATTGAAATGCAAAATCCTTGTTGGGCCCTCCCCATCAATGAAATGTGACACCATCACTGCATCTTCTGGGTGAGCCCACTTAGGCTCTCTAATCACCGTTATGTGCACTTCCAGGGTCAACCGGTTTAGAAATCTGATGACCTGTTAGACATGACCATAAGCGAGCTTATGGAGAAGTCATCACAGCTAAAACAATAAAAAAAATTCAAAACTGAAAATTATCCACTAATAAGTTTTAGAGGGGATGTTATTTCTGAAAGGCTCGACATTGCATACGTCTTCGTGTAGGTCTGGTATAGCTGGCCTCAGCCCTTTGTTTGTTTGATCAGTGTCAAGCACCTGGCAAAAAGATGAATTGATTTTTATGTTAAAACTGAAGCTTTAAACGAGTGAAATACAACGAAGAAAAAAAAAGAATCGAAGCCTTTCAATGGTTGAAATAGAAATGAAGAATCAAAGAAGGAGACGTTGACTGGCTGGGATTTATTATTAAATTTTAATTAATAAAAATATGTTAATGTGTCTCACGCAACAAATGGAATAACTGTGTTAAAGAATGATGGTTGTTTTTTAATGTTTTATAAATGTTATTTTTTTTAACATTTGTGAGGCTTAATATTATTTTCAAATGTTCCGAGGGATCCTAAATCATCAAAAATGGCTAGCATTCATTGCGTTGGTGTAGCACTTTCTCCAAAATTAGTTGATAAATTTCAGAAAAAATAGAGAATCTCTTCTTCTATGAATCGATATTATTACATTTTAATTTATTTGAAATACTTTTCAAAAAAAATCTTAAATTGAATGTCAATTTAACATATTAGTATAAACTTATTTATGCAATTATGCACTCTTCAAATAAGAATTCATTTATCAAAAGATCTTAACTTTTGTATTTGGGTGGTCTTCAAGATTCTTTTGATGACCGGTATTGTAATGTATGACCTATGTACCTTTAAGTTCGTTAAATTCCGTAGGTAGCATAACTTCCTAGATCAATGCAGTCAATCCCTTTAAGCCACAGCAGGAAAGCCATAATACTGCCTATAACCAGAGATTACGTCTGTAACACCCGTTGTTTGCTTCGAAGGTTATACATAGAGTTCCTCACAGATTCCAGCTCTTCTTCTATTGTCCTGTGTCTGATGAGAAGTTACTCAAGCAGCATAAAGAATGTACAATCTATAACTTCATGATAAAGAGTCCTAGAAGCTAGATGTGATAGAATATATTAATCTTGTTATTAGATCCATTGAAATAACAAGGGGGCCTTTCAAAGACAGATGGAGGATGTATCATTGTCATCATAACCATTTTACTACAACAGACAAGAGCAACGATGACAATTTTCCTTAAATCTCCAAGTCAATACCTTAAAATTCGGCAAGCATTTAATGGAGAACTAATGGTTATATTAAGGCAAGGCACTTTCAAAAATGTTTTGAAAATGTTAAGTTTTTTTAATATTTTGACAAAATTTTGGTTCTTTTTTAATGCAGTAAAATATTAGGATCTTTTTTTTTAAAACATTGGTTCAAACCTTAAGACAAATTAGATATTTAGCCTTAAGAATATTGAGAAATCAATCATGATCTAATGAAGACTACAGTATAAATATTTTATATTTTTTAACAAACTATTTTAACAAATTTAACTTGAAACAAAAAATAGGAAAACAAAATATTTTAGTCAAACCTATTTAAGCTTTCTTATAGATCTTTTTTTTTTCCTTTGATAAATATGTCAAGTACAGTAATAATTTACATACTCAACTTCGAATAGTATCTACATAATAATTTGTGAAGAAATTAACTTTTAAGCAGAAGAAGAAAAGAAGTTTCCTTCTCTGATGGCTTGTCTAATGTCTTTTTCTTTCTTATATATATATATATAGAGAGAGAGAGAGAGAGAGAGAGAGAGAGAAATGGTTTTTTTAAATTAAAATTAAACATAAATTACAATTAAAATTTAACTTCAATTATAAATAACATTTAATTTTTAGTAAAATCAAATATCATATAATTGATCTTTGAAAATTTGTATACTTCACAATTAAATCTAGCTTAATTTTTCACTCTATAATTTATCTTTTTTATGACTCCTTTAGTTACTAATATGTTGCTATGATTATAAATAAGAATTAAAATTAGATCAATTTAATTTTTTAGTTTATATTTATTCCTTTAACTAAAAACTTTATAATTATATATCATGATTCATGTCTATTAATACATTATAATTATTCAAATATTAAGAATGTCAATAGTTTAACTTCACATATTCATGTATGATTCAATTAATTTGTCAAGCAGTATTCTAATTAAATATAGTGTATGAAACTATTATTTACTTTATTTGAGTTTAACATTAATAATTGATTATACTAATAACATTAAAAAATTACTTTAAAAATTTCATTCAACTTCGGTTAGAGATTTCTCAAATCAATGGTAATAAAAAATAATGGAACATTATCCCTAGTCTATTTAAAATAACGAGTCTTATATAGATTATTCAATTATATTAATATAGTTCATACTATATTTAGTGACTACTAATTGATTTATTTTTTACTATGATAGATTATAAGTAATATAAAAACAAACAATGCTTATATGAGATATTTTATAGATCTTAATTTAAGAGATCACTTATATAATCATCACAATAACTATTTTTATAAACATAGAAGTAATATTTTATATGAAATTATCATATTTAGTCATTTTAATGAACTTATTGTCTATCAGGCAACTACATGTTTGTTTATATATCTTTATACTTTAATTTATGAAATAAACTATTTTCTTTATAACAAAGAAATATAAAGTATGGCAATCTTTACGTTCTATTAATATCTAATTTTAATAGAACAACAACTAAGAATAATTTAAAGATAATATATAATTGTAATATAAATCTCATAATTATGATATCATCAATATTAAACTAAGGGAGGTTCCAACTTATAGTTTTGATAATGACAAAGCATAATTATTGCTAATGTTTTAGTTTTGATATATTAAAAAAAAGATAGGTTAAACCAAATTCTGAAAGATCATATATGATGGAGCCTATGGAGAAAGTCTTCATAAAGAAAATGAGAATGATAAAACAAGCATTAAAGTGAAGGTCAAGAATGAAAATCAAGACTAAGAAGAATTTTAAATTTATATTTTTGTATATAAGTCTTACCTTGGTCTTTTCAATGTTTAAAGGACTTATGAATTTACATATTGATTTACATTTAGGATTTTGTTCAAGATTTTTAAAGTTTTCATGATTATTTACATAATAGGATTTAGTTTAGAATTTTATATTAATATAAAGTTTCATAATCAAGAGGGGATTTAAGGAATTGTTTCAAAGAAGTCCTCTTGAAGTTTTAAAACATTTTAAAAAGTTATATGAGTATGTTTGAATATGGTTAAATCAATATTTTGTGTGAAATTTTTTTTAGAAATTTAAAAAAATTAGGAAAATTTTGAAAAGGTATTAAAGTTTTGGAAAGTCTTCATAAATGCTTAAATTTATATAAACTAAGATATATTTTATGTTTAAATTTATTTAAAATGTCTTAATGTTTAAAATCAATGTAGGAATGAATTAGAAGTTGTGTGAGTTAGTTTTAAAGTGAAAAGAATTGTTCTAAGAATGTTTTATAAATTTAGAAAAATTTGAAAGAGTTTAGAAATTGTTTAGAATGAAATTTCTCCATAATCAAGACAAATGTTCTATTTGAGTTTAATTGATATATCTCAGTATTTATAATCACTTAAGAAATAATTTTAAACTTTCGTGAGTTGGTTTTATAGTGAAAGAAATGGTTTTGATATGTTTGGAAATGTTTTAGAATTGAGTTTGAATTGAAAGTTATGTAAATGTGCTTAATTTGTTATAAATTAAGATATAATTTTCCTTTAAATTAAATTTAAAAGTCTTGATATTCAAAATTACTTTACAAAAGTTTTAAAACTTGTATGAATTGATTTGGAAGTAAAAGAAATGGTTTTTGAGTCATTTATTCATGAGTTGTAAAGATTTCAAAAGTTAGAAACCAAATTTCCAAATGAATGATTGGTTAACTAGTATTTAAAGTTAGTCGACCAATTGAAGTTTTTAGTTGCTTGGTCAGCCAATGCTTAAGTTTCATTGATCAATATGCACATTGGTTAGTGAAGGGAGTGACCGATCACTTCATGAACACTGATCAAGTGAATGAACATGAAAACATATCATGGCTAGTTTGTCTTGCTACAGTCTTTTCAACCCCTTTAATAGTTAGGAAACCTCTACCATTTTAAGCTTGAGTTATGGGTTTTGGAACAATCTTTGATGAGTTTTGATGATGCCTTAAACAAACTGAGAAAGTGTCTGTGAATGAGAAAGAGTTTCGGAGTTATTGTGAGTTATCTTGCATTTGATGCTTTCATGGTTATTTATTAGCCCTTTTGAGTATCGTTTTGATCAAACAAGATATTTGATTTATATATGCTTAAATTGAGATTGTGATCTTGATATTTGGGGCTTGTTATTATGTTGAGATTAATTAAGAAACGGTTACTTTTCACCTTATTCACAGTAAGATTTGTATTCGTTACTCCTTATCTTAAAGTAAGATTTGTTGGGTTGCTCTTTACCCCTTTTTAAAAGAAGATTGTAAGGTTTCTCTTAACCTTAAAAACTATTGGTGAAATATCCAAATAGGAACTTAAAGAGTGGACATAGGCAAAGCGTTGTTTTGCTAAATCACTATAAAAATTGATTTGTATTCTTCTCCCTACTCTCTTATTTTATTCAAATTGTTATTAGATTGTTTGAATTTGAATTATATGGGCATATCATCAAACTTAGATTGATTTGTGGTTTAGGGAAAAAATTAGTTTAGGTGGTTTATACATAAAGATTAAAAATATTTTTGTACACTTAGTTCACCCCTCCCTTTTAAGCGTGCCATCTAGGGCTAACAATTATAATTTAATTTATAAAGTATGCTGATCTCACGTATTTCATCTTATACATCATAATTAAAGAAATATTTATAAAAATAATAATGACCTTGATTAATTATGTCACAAATTTATAACTAACCAATTAACTATAGGGTATAAATTAACAAAAAAAGTATTATAAATTCAGTTGGACATGAAAATTACAGCAACTCTGTAAAGAAATTGGAGGACAAAATGGTAACACAAAGAAATGAGAAAATGTTCTCAGCTTGCCTAACATAATGGGAATCCATCCTAAACTAAAACTACGAGAGAATAACTATTGATAATTAAGTTCCTAAACACCCTCAGTAGTATCAATCATCATATTTAATTTATTGTTAATTCCTTTTACTACCATTCTCAAATCTATTGAGTAACTTTATAATTTTAATGAATTAGGTAGCTCTTTCAAACTTTTGTAATTCTTTCTTCGTGAATTGCTTCATTAATTTTTTGTCAAAAGGGAAGTCATAATTTGTTAAAAAAATGATGATGGTTATTTTACTCCTCATGTTTTGAAAGTTAAATGTTCGAGCCAAAAATAAGATAAACTAAAGAAATGTATACCTTAAACGGTTTACAAAAATTATTGTCCTTTGATTCTAGTTATCGTTTAGGTGAAAATTTATGGTGGAATGGATAGCATTTTCATATGTGCAAACTTATTTTCGATTTGTAGACATTTGCTTAAAAACACATGTAACATGTTATATATGAGAACAATGTTAGAACATTGGCCATGAGTAAATCATGGCCTAGTAGTTTTGTTTTGACAATTCCCAAAAGATAAATTTAACAAATGTAGCTTGAAACAAATAAAAAATATTTTGTTAAACCTATTTTTGTTTTCCTCTAAAATGTCTTCTTCCTTGTAAACCCGTCAACCATGGGCTACCCAATCATCCAACTCTAATGGTATTTACATATCTAACTACAGAAGAACTAAAAAACAATTTAAAAAAGAAGAAGAATAGAGCTAACCATTCTTTCTTTCTTCTTCTTCTTTATATATATATATATATATGAAAAATCAAAGTTTCTTAATATTAAAATTAAATTAAATTAAAATTAAAGGTAATTTATAATTATAGTTATAATTCAATCTTAATAAAATCAAATATTACAAATTTGATACTTGAGGTTTCTAATACTTCAGGATTAAGTCTAACTTAATTGATTTTTCTCTTATTTTAGTAGATTTTTATATGTGATTTATTAAGTTCTTCATATATCGATAATGATTACAAATTATGATTATAATTCACAATTAAAATTAGATAAATTAAAACTCATTTTAATTTATATTTAATTCTTTAATTAAATAATTTATAATTATAGTTTAAGATTGATGTATAGTAACATATCAATACCACCTAAATATTAAAAGTATCAAAGTGGTTTGACTTAACCTATCTATACATAGTTATGATGTATAATTTAATTTTTTTCATCATCTAATGTTTCAATTGAAATTAAAGTATGGAATTAGTGTTTTCTCTAAATAATCCTATCATATTTATAAATAACCCTATTATATTTATTCTTACTATTTAGTAAATGATTTACAATTAATATTTAAAAATAGTTTTCAAATTTTAATTTATTCTAGTAAGAGAATTCCCAAATCATTATTAATTAAGAATAGTAAAACATTCTCCCTAATTGCTTCAAGATGATGAATCCTTTATTGATTTATTCAACTATCACTATATAGTTCATACTATACCTAATTACTACTAATTTGAATTACTTTATAGAATATATCATATGTTTAACAGTAATTCCTATATGAGATAATATTATTAGCATCAAGTATAAGGATAAATTATATGTTGAGTCAAGGAAGGTTCCACCTAGTTTTAATAATGATAAAACATTTTATTACTAATGATTTTTTTCATGGTTAATGTTTTGGAAATTTAGGTGTATTGAAAAAGTGTTTAAAAAATGGGTTTTGGAGTCTTAAAACTCAAATAGAACATATGATAAATAAGTAAAAAAGACTCGACATTGCAAAATAAGATAGTAATTTGAATAGATTTTGTATTATAATTTTTAATTCATTCTTACTTGGCCTTCTCATAATTACATTTATGATTAGTTTATGCATGTAAGTTGCATTATCAAAAGGAATTATGTTGGGAATAATTTTCAAATAGTCATTTTGAGACATAAAAATGATTTAGAGAAAGTTTTTGATGTGTGTATGTATGTGTGTTAAGAAAGCATTTTGAAATGTTGAAAATTGTTTTAGAGTAATCTGAATGTGTTTTGAAATGTTAAAAAAATAGTCTATATAATAACTAGTCGGCTAACTAGACAAGTAGTGTGAAAAATTTTTGTGGACTGGTTAACCAAAGGTATGCATCAATTTTACGTGAACCATGAATAGTCAGCCAATACATGAGGTTGATCAACTAATGGTTCACGTAAACAGATAAAAACAACTAGTTTTCAATGATTAAATAAAGTTTAATGAAAGTAAACAATACCCAATGATTATAAACGACTAGTTAGTCAATTTTTCACTATAAATAGGTGCATTGGATAAGATATAAGGCATCTAAATATAAAAGAAACATATACAAGTGAATTGAAGCAATTAGAGTGTTATTTTGTGAAATTTAGTTAGGTTTTGTGGAATTTTAGTAAAGTTTTTGAGCTTTGTCTTGCATCATATTTTAAATTATTTTTAAAAGCTCCTTTAAGCACTTGAGTGAGTCAAAGAAGATCTTTTGGAAGTGTATTTTTAGCATTGGCTGTTTGTGAATTTAAGAAATTGTAAGAGACTTTGAAAAAGGGAGTAAAAACTATACAAATGACATTTAAAATAGTGAAATCCTAGCAAGGTGTTAAGAAGTAGACATGGATATATAGTTAGATATCGAATAACTATAAAATAGTTTATGCCTTTCTTATCCTTACTCTTTATATTCAAGTTTATTTTATTACACATTGTTTATATTGTTTATTAAATTATTTTAATCCTTTGCATAAGTTCTACAGATCTTTGTTAATTAAGTATAATTACTTAAAAGAATTAGGACACCTAATTCACTCCTTCCTTAGGTATTATATAGGAATCAATAAGTGGTATCAAAGATAAATTTCATATAAGTTATAATTATACTAAATTAGTGTGCTTCACCCCCCTCGTTTGTGTAATTAGAAAGAACAGGGCCTTACTTATTCTGTTCTAGGGGGATGAAAGAAAAAGAAAGAAATCAAGGGACTTTATTTATGGAGAAAGGAAAGGAGCATGGTTGGTGTATCACTAGGCCGAATTCACATTAGAAATCGCCAACAAACGAAAGATTGAATTGCGTTAAATTTCATATAGGTTATAATTCTACTAAATTAGTAAACAAAGATCTTAAAATGGCATCTATGAATACATTTTTCCCCTCTGCTAGATTTGAGAAATAAAACATAAGTAGTGAACTTTACTTTGATGGCAATGACTACTTATATTGAAAAACTAAGATGACATTTTCCCTATTATCCAAGAATGTAGACTTATGGAAAATAATATCTATTAGATCTCATATACCTACTAAAATTATAAGAGATAAAAAAATTGACTAAGACAAAATAGGAATCGAATAATAATAACAAAAGACTAATTTCCCTAAACAATAAAGCCTTTCATATACTATTTTACACTCTTAAGTAAAAATAAGTTTAATTAAGTATCAACGTGTATGAAATTTTCCATACATTAGAGGTAACCTGTAAAGGAACTAATCAAGCAAAGGAGAGTAAAGTAAACATGTTGACTCATCAATATGAACTTTTCTATATGATTCATATTGAAAGTAAATATTCTATATATGCTAGACTCATTGATATTGAATTTGTGAGAAGATACCTAAGTCATTACCAAAGATATGGGAAGCCATGAAAATGAGGACATCAAAAGAGCATGGCGTTTAAGGCATCAAAAGAGGTGTATAATGGCAATGAAGCCTTCATAAGTAAAAATGATGGTGGGGAAAAAATTTTACTTGCAAGAAGCTTCAAGAAATATTTAAAGAAAAAGATATGAAAACATGAAAATGGGGTTCCAAACGAGATAAGCTCTATTTTAAAAGAAAGTTCAAGTAACATTACTTGTTTTAAATGTAATAAAGTAAGTCATATAAGGTCATAATGGCCTCTCTTAAAAGAGAATAACACAAAGGAGAAAAAAGAAGGAAAAGAAGAAGAAGGCCTAAAAAAACTTCAATGATGAGGTACCGTCCTTCTCTACTACTCACAGTGATGATAAAAGTTATGTAGATTTTTCTTATAATGAGTTAGTAAGTTTTGATTTAAAAAAAAGTTATATACTAAGCATAAAGAAACCTTAAAATTACAAGAAGAATGCAAATTAGGAAATAAGAAACTTAGAAATGAATTAGAATCAAAGAATGTAGATAATAATAGTATGCAAAAGTTGGTAAATAAAATGCCTTATTCAAGAAAGAAATAGAATCCATATTAGGAGTAAAAAAGGTTGTAAATGATAGACATAGACTAGGGTACACTAGTGAGAATACACCATCCATTAGTAAAAATACTTTTATAAAAGAAAATAACTTACAAAAATCACCTTTTATCTAGGCTAAATGAATAAAGGGAACTTGTAACAACAATATAACCTAGGAAAAGAAGTTAAGCACACATGTATATTCCTAAAATAAGATCTAAGAAAGCACCATAAGGAAAATACAATGCTAGGCTACCATATTACCCAGTTAGGCAAAATTACTACATAAGAATGGTTAATGAATCAAGACCTAGGTATGGCTTTAAATATACATATAGGATTTATACTCCCTTGTTTTATCCCTATTATAGATATTATGAACATGTTGAACGATACCTAACTTAATATGGGTACAAAAATCTATTAAATTTTGTAAACATTAAAAATATCCTTGGGAACAAAAAAATAAGCATAAAAAATATTGTTGAACCAAGTTAGAGAATAAAGATCAAACAATTGGTGGTATATAAAAAGGAAGTACATGGTTATGTATAACAATCAATTGATACTCATTATTTTTAGCTAATACTTGATAAATTGAATAGCTTGAATACTTCTTTTTATGAAAATTTGAGTTTAAATCATTTTCAAGGTAGTTTTTTGGTGATTAATAGGTTAGGATTTGATCCTAAACACACACACACACACACACACACACACACACATAATGGTCTTTAGCACAATGGTCGACTAATACTTTAATTAGTCAACCAGTCTATGGTCAATCAACGATATGTATTGGTCGACCGATCTTTTGATTTTTAAGAAAATTTCTCTCATCAATAAATTCTTTCACGCCCCTTTTCTTTTATTTTCTATATTCAACAACAAATCCCCCTCACCCAAAGAGAAATTGCTCTACTTGTGCCTCCTTTATACATCATTTCTCTAACACATTGAAATCTTTCTTTTTGTCCTCTTTTTTGTCTCACTCTCTGTTCATGATATTTCCTTCATTCTTTAGTAATTTTTAGGTCTCTAGTGAACCTTCAAGCAATGGTGATATTTTCCCTAGGTTCCTTTTCACTATTGAAGTTGATTCGCTCAATTCTACCGGCATTCAATTAGAGAAAACTCTAATTTAACAGATTTAGGAATTTTCACTCATTTTGATTTTTCCATTCAATTAGTGATACATTAGGATGTAATTCACCATTTCTAACCATCCTAGATGTTCAATTTTATGAGATTGAATTTGAATTCAATCAAATTGATATTCACATACCACTAAGACATATATTAATTTCCAATACCACTTAAATTTATTTAATGTCATTAAAAATTTTCAAAAAAAAACCCTTTATATAATACTGAAGCACCAAACAATTATATTTATATTCAAAACTCATAATTACATATCTAAAACTCATAATTAAAGCGCATTAATATTATCAACATTTTAAGCTCCCCTTAGATCAGTCATATTTTAATCATCATATCATCACAAATTCAACTAACACTCATTGCAATCAATTAATAAACATCAGGTTATTAAGGTTTTATAACTTTCCCTAAATTAACCAAAGATTAAGATTCATTCTAAATTCATGCACTGTAACTTATAAAATTTTTTAGCATAGTATTACATCCTATTCTCCTTCTTTTAAAAAGGTCTAAAATGCAAGATAAGATTTGTTAAGATCTTCAAGGCTCAAAACTTATCATAATTGTTAAAATTCTCCCTCAAGACAAATTGTAAAGAACTCAACAAGGAAATTATAAGAAAATCATAAGACAAAAGTCAATATAAAAAATTGAACAATTAAGCTCAACCGAAATTTATGTATTGCTAATATATGAGCTAATTTATTATCAAGCTTTTCGTCTTTTTATAAGATCAAACTTAACATAGTATATAATAATAATCTAAAATGAATTATCATAAATTTAAATGTCATGTACAAATATATAAACGTTAAACATGAATCATTTAAATTCAAATTTTATTTATCAAGATACTATCATAACTTAGAGAATTTATAAAGAGAAGTTATGATTTATCAACATAAGATAAATTCATTAAAAATATCAAAATTTATCAAAATTCAAGGTTCATCAAAATTATCAATCATCCCCCTTAATAATATTTTTGGTAAATTTTTCCACATTTTTTTAAATACAAAGTCATTAGAAGCATCAATATTAAAGCTCCCTTTAATAAAAGTAACAATTCATCTCCTTTTTTAAATATATATATATATATATACACACACAAATTTATAAGCATTAAAAGGAGCATTAATCATGAAGGAGATCTAAATATTACAAATATTTGAAACTTCAACATTCAAATTTAAAAGTCACCATCAATATCTAATATCTAAATATGCTACAATACTTCTACATGCCCTCTTATACAAGGCATTTAAAAGTTTTAAGTTCTTTCTCCAAAAAGCATATTCACAAATTTACGCAATTCCCAATTATCTCCAAATCATGCAAAATCTAGTTATAAAAAATCACATTATTCTTTTCCCTTTCCTTTCATCTCAAGTCAAATTAGAATCCATCATTCATGACTCAGAAATATTTAAAACATTCAAATCATCATTTATCACTTAATGTTATCATTTACAATATCAAGAATCATCTAATTTAGTTTCATGTACCAAAAACATCTCGCATAACATCAAAGTAATTTTATACCTCCCTTTTTTATGTATCACCAATTGTGATTTTATTTCTTCTCTTCCTTGGTTTAATAATGTTTCTTGGTGATTTTCTTCTAATCTTGTAGATACCCTCAAAGTCCTTTTAACCTATAAGATAAGTTTTAATAGATTTTTGGTATCCACATTAGCTCGGGTTCTTAGGGTTAGTTAATTTTCTCTTATTCCTACCTCTTAGAAGGATACTCCAACTTCCTAACTTGTCATAGTAACCTCTCTATATTTCCAAAACAACCATGATAATTGTCAAATACGAGTGTATGCATCTTATGTATGTATCTATATACATATCTAAGTCTTAAGTCATTATAACTCCTAGGTGTATGTTATTATAACCTAGAATAAGTATTTACTTAGGTTGTTGTGATCTTTTTATAGGTCTTATATCATAATATATCATCCTTTAATGAGAATGAAATCTAGGATATGAATGAAACATATTTTTAGTTTTTTGTATATTCACATAGTGAGATATAATAATGAGCTAACATTTTGCCTTACAAAGGGCCTAAATGCATCATTTTATGATTTTACATTCTTATAGAAATTGTGGCTATTCTTGTTAGCATGTATTCCCTTCTTCAATCTTGGTTTTGATGCCTACATGAATGTATGATGTTGACACTTTGGTTGGGATTTAGAAGTTGATGCAATATTTTTACAAGATGGCCTGGGTGTACATTATTCTTTTAAATTTTTTCTTTTAAAAAATGTTGTCTTAATACTTGATGAACCATTCTCATGAATATATCTTAAATCATACTTATTATTTGATGCCTTTTATGATCCTAATATGTATTTTATTTTTCCCTTTCCTTTGGTGAATTCAGACATTAAGTTCCTAACACTTTCTAGTTCCTTTTTTATTGAAGCATTCTCTTATCTTAATTTTTGCTCATTATTATCCATATTCTTTAATTATAATTGTTTCTTCTAAGATGAATTTCCTCTATCAATTTTTTTTCCTTCAAAGATGAATTTTCCTCTATCAATTTTTGTATTTCACATTTACTAACGTTCTTTTATTCTACTTATCTTTTGAAAGATGAATTTTTATTTACTAATCTTTGGATTCTATCCTTATCTACTCTTATTGAATTCAGTTAACATTTTAATTTTACATTTTTAGTTTGAATGCATCTAATAATTTTAATGTTTCTTTATGATTATTAGATAACTTCTTCTTTTTTTTTAATCATGGCTTTTAGATATCTGACTAGTTCATCATAAATTAACTTCTCTACATAATCATTATCACCTTCATTAGAATTAGAATAAGTTGGTACATCATCTTTACAAGAATTTGAGTTAAAATGTAGTTCATCTAAAAAGCCTATGTGAGTCACTTCTTCCTCTACATACTCATTTTCCTTTTCTTCAATTATGTTCTTGCCTCTATAGGTGATTTCCAATGTGCGTTAAATCTCATTAGAAATTTCACTACTAAAAACTCTATTGATTTCTTCCCTACTTATGATATAAAATAAAATATATGTAACTCTATTGCTATAGGTAATAAGACGTTCATCTCTTTCATCCCACTCACTTTCATTCTTTGGTATTAATTTCTCTGCATTATCTATAATTATGATCTTTATTGGGATGTGAGGATCCTTTTCTATAATTTCCTAAAATTATGTTTGTATAGTCAAAAGAAAATTTTTCTTCTTAAGTTTTCAATCTCCATAATTTTCACCATCAAAATAGGGAGCCTATCTATTTGTACCATATTATAGTCCTATACTCACCATTTCATTAGAAATATTACTAAGTGAGTCCTTATTCTAATACTAATTATTGGGTCCTATATGGCACATAAGAGGGGTGAATTAGATAACTTTAAAATCTTCTAAGTTTTTCTAAATATTTTATACCTAATTAAAATTCTTTATTAAATTAAACATGAAAATTATAAATAATTCAATAAATAATATTTAATAATATAAATTAAAATACAAAAACTCAAACAATATATTAAATAATAATATGGTTAAAATAAAACAAACAAGGAAAATACAAGAGATAATAAGAGAAGTGCACAAATCGATTTATAATAGGTCAGTATTTAACTTCACACCTACATCTACTTCATAATTCTATGTTAGAAATTATAGTATTAAAAATAATATCATAATTTCTTTCTTTTTTCATATATTATATGATAATCCTTACAATCACTTTCTTTTTCAATAGGTTCAAGAATAACCCTTTACACTTACAATTTCACAATTTCATTACCCTATAAATATACTTCAAGAACAACTTAAAGCATTTAAGGGTCTCACTAATAAACTTAAGAATGAATGCATCAATAAATCTCGCAACTTACACTAACTAAAACATTTAAAATAATAGTTAAAACACTTCACAATTCAATTCCTTTATGTTTCCTAAGTACTAGAAATACTTTACACTCCATTTATGCGTAAACAATATCACGACACACTTATTTATAGGTAAAATTCCTTCAACTAGTCATTTATAGTCATTGGTACCCATTAATTATCAATTAATTAATTCTACTATTAGTTTCTAGCCATTACTGTTTGATTCTTGCGATTATCAATCAAACTATGCTTGAGCACTAGTCAACTAATGCCTCAATAAGTCGATCAGTTTATGTTGATATTCTATAACTAGTTAATCGGTCCTATGCATTAATGGACCAATGCATCCAATTGGTTGATCTTCCAAGGTAGATTCACACACTAGTCAACTAATTCATGTATATTGGTTATTAGTCAACTACCATTGGCCAACCAATCCTATGCTAGATTGGTTTTGCCACAAAATTTTTATACTTAAACACATCTAAATTACTATAAAACAAAATCCAATGTGTTAAACCAAGAAGATTCCAATCATGTGTTTTGATGATGACAAAACATTATTGTTACTAATATTTGAGTTTTAGTGCATTAGAAAGATATGTTGATGTAAAAGTACAAAGACATATTTTGGAGCCTACGATAGAAGAGCTTAAGCATGGATGAAAGGATAAAGAATTAAGATCAAGTGATGAAAGAAGGTCAAGACATGAAGATTAATGCTGGATAGGTTTAAACATGTCTTAAAATATAAGTGTCCTAAACTTGATCTTAATCAATGCTTGAAAAGGGCCCTCACATTTGCATATCATATTTGTATCAACATTTTCACATAGGATTTGAATTGTTATTTGAAGTAATTAACTTAATTTGATTAGTGCATTGACATGCTAGGAATTGAATTAGAATGACATATATGATAAATGTTACATAATTAAGAAGTAATGCGATGAATTGTATTAGTTTATATTTCTTGATGATTTTAAGTGAATTAAATTGCTAATTAAACTTATGTATGTGTGTTTGAATCCAGCTAAATATAGTTGTGATGTGAATTTTAGTTTATAAAATGCTTGAAATAGTTTTAAAGATATTTTAAAAATGAAAAGCTTTTATAAACAAGGCTAATTCTTATGATTGAATCAATTGAAAGTTTTATATTAAAAAAATCCTTAGTGTATTTTTTAAATCTTGATTAAAGTCTTTATTAATGTCAAAAAGTTTTGGATAGCTAAAAATCATTTTGGTCATTTGTTTGCAATTTTATAGTTAAAATTTGTTTGATTTAAGCTCATTTATTGTCATACCTCAAATTTGTCCGAATTTAAGTTATCGTCATTCAATCTGATTTTTCAGTGCCCAAATATATTTTTATTTCTTTAAAATTATCATACACATTTTGCTTAAGATCTCAAGAGTGCATTAGAGTTCCTACTTCAATTTTTTAAGTACTTAAAATGTTGATTTAAGCTATAAGAATTTAAATTACTTAAAACTATCTTTATTTTTCATTATCCTCTGTTTTCTTCGATTCTCAGCACTTAAATCCATTTTCATTGATATAAATTTGTTATTTTCATTTTTATTAAGGTTTTAGGAGTTTTTTTAGAGTTTTTTGTTTCAATTTTTAGGCTCTCATATAGTTATTTAAGCTTAATTTTACAGATTACTCAAAGTTGTCTCTAATGACAAGTTTAGAGTTTTAGGGTATTTATGTCTTTTTTTTCCCTTAAATGGTTAGATATTCTTACAAAGACTCTAACCCTTTCCTAACTCTATTTTTAACATTTCCAAACACTTTTAACAGATCTATATGTTCAAGAAATAAGTTTATAAGCTAAAATTCTCAAGAACTTCAAAGTTGTCCAGTTTTTGCTTTTCATTGGTTCATCTATCTTTCTCCTATTTTATTTTGTTTCAATTTTGTTTTTAGAGCTTCAAAATTATTGTTCTTAGTTTTTTTGGATGCTTAAAAGTTTTCTTGAGATTTTTTTTTGGCATTTATAGGGTTGGATTTCGTTAGGTATAAGCTTATATTAATACATATATCAAAACTACTTTTCGACTTTTTTGTTTATACACTTTTTGTTCTTACTTTAATCATAACTCTTGCTATTTTAATCCATTTTTTGGTGTACAAAAGTTATTTTCTGTTAGTTCAAGTGTTCTAGAGTTTGTTTAATCAATTATTAAAATTTTTTAAGCTCATTTCATTTGTTTCAAGCCTAAACATTTAGCTATACCAAAACTATCTCTAATTTTCTATTATTGTGTTCATCTTGGTTTTGGCTATCTAGATTAGTTTTTGGGTGTGAAATTTTATTGTGTTTAGTTTTTTTAAGGTGTTCAAAGTATCCATGAATTTTTTGTTTGATTTTTAAGCATGTATATTTTCAATTTAAGCTCCATATTCATAGTTTGCTCAAAACTGTCCAGATTTATGTGATCTATCATTCATACTTAGCTTTGGCTCTCTAAATCCAATTTTTGTGATTAAAAATTGCATAAATCTATTATAGCTATGTTTGCCTATCTTTTAAGAAGTTTTCTAACCTATTTTTGTGATTATAGCAGTATAGAATCATTTTTTTATAGGGATGAAAGTTTGACAGCTTATATTTTAATAGCTTGTGAGTATCGTGCTTAAATATGATTTTTGAATACTATAATTTCATTTTTTTTGCCTCTTAAAGTTTTAAAATTGTTTTATGTTGCACGAGCTTTAGTGAAACATCATAGAAAGTGTGGTTTGGTTACTAATTTCGGGAATTTGAAGTTTTGTAGTTATTGATTGAGTTAAGGGCTACTCTTTGCCATTAGAAAGAATGTTCATAGGTTGCTCTTGGCCTTTAAAAAATAAGATTTGAATTGCGTTGATAATTGAATATGAATTAGATTGATATATTCTATGTATGAGTATTAGAGAAAGTATAAGGCATAAGTATTGTATTAGTTGCATTTGAGCCCTTTTCTTGGATTGATTTTGATCAAGGTTTGAGAAGCTACATAAGCTTGTATTGAAGCTCAAAAGACCTTGTTTTAGGGGCTATATTTGTGGTATAAAAATTTGATTAAAGTGATTGGATTCTTGGATTGTTAAGGTTACTCTTCACTCATTGGAAAGTAAGATTGGTGGGTTCCTCTTGACCTTTAGAATTCAATATTATTGTATAGGTTCCTCTTGATCTTTGAACAAGATTGTTAGGTTACTCTTCACCTTAAAGTAAGATTATAAAGGTTCCTCTTGGCCTTGGAATCAATATTTTTGTAAAGGTTCCTCTTGACCTTAGAAACAAGATTGTTGTAAGGGTTATTGTTCACCCATTTAAAGTAAAATTAGTTATTCATGAATTTCCAACAAGTAGTTGGAAAGAGAACGTAGCCTATCTTTGGGATAGGAGAACTTCTATAAATCTTAGTGTCTATCTCTTCCCATATCTTTTTAAGTTTATGCTTATTATATTTGTTTATTGTTGATTGAATTTAATTAATATTGGCATTAGCATATCGTTGCATTTAGGGTGAATTTTGGTCAGAGAATTCATTTAACTGAAATTTGTCTAAGGTGTTTACAGTGTTTTAATTTGCAAAGAAAATTTTTTAATATCCAATTCACCCCCCTCTTGGGTGCCATAAGGCTTACAATTGGTATCAGAGCCTTGGTCTTACATTTGCATGATTTCTAATAAAATTGTGAGTAAAAATTAAAAATGGCACCTTGTTTTGGTCAAGAGGGTTTAGATATTCATAGGCTACCAATTTTTTATAATAATGACTTCTTGATTTGGAAAATTAGAATCAAGTTTTTTATTATAAGTCAAGATTTACATTTATAGGAAATTATTTCAAATTTCTT
The DNA here is from genome assembly GCA_028565735.1 of Pinacopodium congolense. Taxonomy (NCBI): domain Eukaryota; kingdom Viridiplantae; phylum Streptophyta; class Magnoliopsida; order Malpighiales; family Erythroxylaceae; genus Pinacopodium; species Pinacopodium congolense. The sequence continues at coordinate 5,067 of JAOXYD010010832.1, read as the reverse complement.
TAATGCTTTTTTAAATGATCAAGAAGTTGTTTCTTTGAATGAAAATACTATGCATATCCTACATAATGAATTAGATAGGAGTATAGTTAATAGAGTTTCTATATGTGCTATGGTTAATGATGTTTAGTGTATATTAGAACAAATTTTTGTAGGTGGAAATGAAGAAGAAGAGGCCAAAGAAGAAGTCAAGGAAGTGATGGAAGCCAAGGAAGAAAAAGAAGCAAAAAATGAATGTCTTATAACATTTATGGAAGAAGTTCTATCATCATCAATTGTTCAAAAGAAAAGCAATGAGGTATTCTCTAACTCTAATGATGATGAGAATGAAAATAATGTTGAATATTATAAAATCTCATTTAATGAATTGGTTAAAGTTGCAAAAACTCTTAAAGTGAAAATGAAGAAGTTTTCTTCTAAGTATAAGGATTGCAAGAAGTATTGAATGATTTTATAATAGAATATGAGAAATTAAAGATTGATTTGCATGTTGTAGAATTTAAGAAAATGAATGATATTTCTAATGATTGTATGATTGAGAATTAGAAGTTAAAAGATGAAATGCATGACATGTTACAATCCAAGAATGCATGCATTTTAGAAATTGAGAGATTGAAGAATGAAATAAATGACATGTTAAACTCTAGGAGTGTGGATGTTAGCATACATAACAATGAGCATAAATTGATTCATGAAAATGAGACCTTAAAGAAGGAAGTGGAAGCCTTTAAGGATTCATTATCTAAATACATAAATGGCAAAGAGAAATTAGATTGTATGATAGAAGGTCAAAATAGTTCCAATTATGGACATGGTCTAGGATTTGTTGATGCAAATGCTTCTAAGGATACTAAAACGTTTTTTAAAAAGGCAAAAGCTTATATGATAAAATTTTACCTAAGTGATAAGCTTAAATTATCTTATATTTTCTTATGAATTTTAAGGTGAATTCAATCTTATTGTTATGTTTAAATAATTATTTTGTGTTCTACTTGAGTTTAGATGTAGATTTTTTCATAGATCACAAAAAAATATTTAAAAGAAGGAGTTTGAAAAAAAAAGTTTGGCAAAAGTGAACATATATAACTAGGAAAAACACGCAACTCAAGAAGTTAAATTTTAAAGGTCAAATCTGGTCAAGAGTTCAAAGTCCTCCCAAGAGAAAGCAACTTTGGTCAACTGGTCAACTTTGTTCAAACCTGGTCAACTATGGTTAAATGTTCAAAGGCCTTCTAAGAGAGCAAGATACGAGTGAGAGCGAGAGTTACAAAGGAGGGAGAACAATCAAGCTTTTGGTGAGTGTAGGCTTTAAAGGAGAAAATGAAACATGTCCCACAAGTAAAAGCAAAATGAATTTTGTCCAAGAGAGAGCACATCAATCGACAACACTTAAAAGGATATCAAATAGCTTTTAAAAGCCTTCCAAAGCAATGACCAGTGGAAACAAAACAAAAAAATCTTGAAAAAGCAAACCCTAGCTCTCCACACCTATATATATCCGGCCTTCATTTTAAAATGGAGGCTCCATATTTTTTCTTTCATTTTTGCTTTAAAAGCCGTCCATCCTTCTTCCTTTTCTTAGTTTCTATTTTTTCTTTATTTAGTTGTTTTGTTATTTACATCCTTTTGCTTATGATTATGCATTTCTTGCGTTATTGTTCTTTCTATTTCTTATTTTAGTCTTTAAATATTAGTTGTTTTGTTTATTTTGTTTAAATATTTTTGTTAAACGTTTGTTATTGTTATTTGTTAACGGAATGTTTTGTTATTAATTTGAGTTTTATTCTTAATTTTCTAGCTTTGAGTTTGTTATTTTCTTGTGTTTTATTATTTTCAGACTTTATTTTATTTATTTTATTATGTTATTATTTTTTTCATTATTTTTTTAATTATTTTAGTAATGTTTAGATAGTTTAGTCTTGGGTTGGAAGTTAATGATGGAATTTTGGATGAATAATTATGAGAATTGACTAGGAATTGAATGGGCTTTATGATTTAAGATAGGATTGAATTGTGATTCCGTATAAATGTCATGAATTAGAGATTAATGCTTAGGATCAGCTATCCTAGGTGTAATTCTTAGTTCAATTGCTAGGATTGAGCCATGTGATACGTAATTGTTCTTGGCTATAAGTGGCAATGGGTTAAGCGAGTTTGTAGGTAAACTTCCTAATTAATCTAGGATCCCGATTCTCTAAGTTACATGGGTTGAGCTTATGTGATCATAGCTTAGGTTAGTCATTCTCTAGTTTATTAATGTTATCGTGTCATTAAATCTAGAGAACTTATTCTAGGTTGCCTCGTGGTTAAGGGTAGATTTTCTATCATATATGACCTATCTAAATTTGTAGGAACTGAGGGTTTAAGAGCTTGTTCAAACCTATAGGCTAACATCTTAGACCAATCACAACTTATCTATTTCTAAGATTAATTATAAGTCTAGAATCTCGGATTTATCTTCCACCTATCTTTCGTATTTGTTATTTATTTCTTACTTATTTACTTCTCTTCTGTTAATTGTATTTAGTGTTTAGTTTAATTTTTTTGCATCCAAGGGTTTTTGTTTTTCCTTTTAGGCAGCATTAGAATAGCTTTAGTATACCCTAGTTCCCTATGGGATCGACTTTGACTTACCCTAGGTACTTAGTTAGGTGTAGTTAGGTATTTTATAATTTGGTATCTTACAACAATCTCACTAAATTTTTAGTTCCATTACCGAGGAGTTGACGCTTATATTTTAGCTATGTCTAGTGTTTTTTTTGTTTTTGGTCATCTTATCTTTTTTTTGTCTGTAATTCACAGCTTTTTTTATTTTTAAATCTTTTAGCAGCAATGGATCATTATTAACGTGCCTATGAGTTTGATTCTTATTCTTATTACCTTGATAATGCATTTGATTCTTTTGCAACTTCTAGGTTTTAACATCAAGTGACAAATTTCACATCCTTAGCCGCGCAAGTATCGATGAATGAATAACGAGCTAAGGTATGTGAAGTTTGTTTGTTTGTTTTTTTGTTATTCTTTTTGTATGTGTCTTGTTTTGCAGGATGAGCAATACAGGTTTGACTCTTCACCGAGGTACTATCAAGATTAGTCATACTTCCAGTAAGAGTCTCCACCTCCATTATCGCCAACACAAGCTAATGGGATGTCATTAAAGGAGATTGACACGGGTTTGAATATTGTCACAAGTTTGGCGATGAGCATTCTTCAATTCAAGTAGGAAATAAACAGTAGCTTAAAGATCTTAGAAGAACAATTAAACCACCTGGCAAATGTGGTTTAGAGCCTAGAAGTCCAAGTATTTAAAAGCATGCTTAGCCAATCAAAAAGAGCATCAGCGGAGGAGGTGTACGACTATCCATCAGAGAGTGGAGATCAATGGGGTTACCCTAAAGTTATAGAGGAAGATCAAGAGAAGCTAGGAGAGAAAGAGACAGTAGTTCGAGAAAAGATGGAGGGTGCACAACCTTCTAAGGTAATTGATGCAGTTCTTATTATTGCTATTCGAATTTTGTTTCCTTTTCCTAATTCATTATAGGTGAAAGAAGAAGAAGAAAAGAAGAAGAAAGAAGAAAAATCATAAGAAGTGAAGTTTGTGAAAGAGCTATGGTCGAGCGAGCTGAAGAACAGAGGTGGCGAGCATGATATTAAGTCTCCACATCTATTGACGATACTCTTACGGAGACCATCCTGGTGTGAGAAAGTTAATGCCCATAGGAGAGAGTGGACATTAGATTATGATGGCAAAACGATGAAGTTCTAGTCCTCAGAAGCCTTGGAGAACCGCGTTAATAAGGAGCCTACTTTAAGGGAAGGTACTTTAGACTCCTCCCGGAGTTTGAGCATGCTTCCTGTTAGGCTTAAGCTTCTATTCGATAACGGATGGTGTACATATGCCAAGGGTTGTGACCTAAAATAAATGCTTGATAGGAAGCACTCCATTTGTATCCTTTTGTTTGTGTTTGTCTTTTATAAATATTTGTTCGTTAGTTTGCTTTGTGTATGTTTTGTTTGTAGGAGGAAGATGGGTTATTATTCTTCAAGAGTGAAGTCATCATTTTTACTTTAAGAAGTGAAAGCAAATGATTTTTTCTCCACTCCAAACTTCAAGGTTTACATCTATTAGGGGAGTATTATTGATCCCATATCGTCTTTTATGTTTTTATTGGATTAGGACATTGGAGATAATGTCCCATTTAAGCATGGGGGTGGAGTAAGAAGTTTGAAATTGTTACACATATGAATTATTGTGAGTTTGATGATGGTGATGAGAATGTGGTAACTTGAATGATTTTATTCTTTAGTTAATAATTAATTGTGGTACAGGAATGATATTGATGCTTTTGATTTGAGGAACTTTACTTACTCTTGAAATGATTTTAACTCAAAAGTTTTTCATTTTTCATTTTTCTTTTGAGTGTCTTGCATGTGTTTGGTGACACTTGTGTATGATGTTTGGTATTTAAATGCATTTTGCATAATATATCTTATGAATGTGGATTGGATGCTTGGAATAAAGTGTCAAAGAGAATAAGGAAAAGAAAGGAAAGAAAATAAAAGATAAAAATAAAAAATAAAAAATAAAAAAGAAAAAAAGAAGGTTAGAAAAATAAGAAAAATGTGTTTACGATATAAAATTTTATGTGTGGATAAAAGAAGTAATTTACCCCCGCTGGCTTCAACCTAATGAAGGTTGAAGTTAAGAGTGGTGCTAAAAGCCATTTGAGATAGTGATCTAGCTTAGTAACCAGGGGTGTTCACAAAATGTTCACCTTCGAGTAAAAAATTTATAAGACCTATCAAACAAACATTGCTGAAAATGTGTGTGTGTGTGTGCGCGCGCGCGCGCACGTGCGCATTATGTTGTAGTTGTTTTTGGTCATTTTAAACATCCTTGACTAATTTATGTGATAACCAATGCAAAATGGCCTGAATGCTAGATATTGTGCATATTGAGTTACCTCTTTACTAATTATGTGCTTTGCTTGTGATTAACTTGCTTTTGATCATGATAGAGTTGAAATTAGTGAATTGGATTGAAAGCATTGATGGATTTTTATGTGCTTG
>JAOXYD010010821.1:0-15151 GCA_028565735.1 Pinacopodium congolense | reverse complement strand
ACCCAAAATTAAACTAGCTAAACATAATTAAATTAAGAAAAACAAAAATTAAATAAACGCTAAACATAATTAATTAATAGAAAACAAAAGCTAAAAAGAAAATAGAAACAATAAAGGTAAAACACAAATTGACTTTTAAATTAATGAAAACACACATAACTTAATATATTATTTAATTAACTTAAATCTAATTAATCAAAATATTAAACTAATTTTCTAACTAAAAATTCTAATAACTATAAATTAAATTAGAACAGAAAATAAATAAATAAAAACCTAAATAATAATCTAGACACAAAGCATATCTAAAATAAAAACATGAAAAGAATTTAATTCAAATTTGCTAAAGACAAGATTAATATTAAAAGCAAATAAATGTTGTAACTTAAACAATAACCTTAACACTAAAATAATATTCAGAACAAAGCAAATAAAAATAAAAATAAAAAAAGAAAACTCAGATAAAAAGTAAACTAAAATTTAGGCATAAAACAAATAAATAGAAGGACATTGTAAATTCAAGAACAAACAACCGAAAATTGCAAATCAATTTAAACTGTGCAGCAAGTGGTTTGGTGCGTGTCCTCTCCTAGTTCTTGGTCCATCAGTGTGTTCCTGGTCCATGCAATGTGTTGTGCAAGTGTGGTGCGGTGAGTGTGGAACCTTCTCCTAGTCAACTCCAAAGCCGCATAGCCAGCAGCTGCTTTGCCCGTCCACTCCTGGCAGCTAAGGCATCTCCTGCTGCTGGTCAGCAGCTCAAGCCGCAACAGCTCCTCAAGCCCTCAGCCGCCAGCAGCAAAACGCCAAGACCTCCGCTTGTTCTCTTTGTTTCTGCTTTTTATTCCTCACCAGCCGCACACTGCACACACCACCAGATCTAGGGACTCGCGCTTAAATCCCAAAATTAATTCCCCAGCTCTTCCGTCTTTTGTTCTCCGAGTCTTGCTTTTTGTCCCTCCATGCTCATCGTTTTGCTTAAAGCAAACGACGAGCTTAATCTTTGTTTTTGTTTTTTATTTTTATTTTTTTTCAAATTAAAACAATATGTAACTGTTGCTCCAATTTCTTTAAATTTATCATACTTTAGCCTAAAATTTGTATTATCGCAATAAATATATCATTAAATAAAATATAACACAAATTAAGCATTTAAACAATAAAATAAGATTGAAATAGCATTTTAAAGCATATGAAAATTTAATAAATTTCAATCCTATCATACACACACTTAAACAAAAATATCAATAGAAAAGATGTTTTTTCATTAGCAAAATAAGGTGGAACCCCTTTTTTTTAAACAATCTCCCTCTTTTTGGTGATGACAAAATCATTTAATATTAAAGCATATAGAATATATATATAAAAACTACCCCTAAATTACACAAGAGTTTAAGGCTTCATAAAAATATACAAAAACCCAACTCCCCCTAAATTAATGCATACGGTAAATAAAGAATATTAAATATAATATCACATACCTCTCCTCCTTTTTGGAATCAACATAAAAGGTCATAGGGAGTGTCCATAAATCATACCAGTCTCTCATTTAATTGTACAAAAACGATTTTCATATAAAGGTTTAGTAAAAATATTCATTAATTGATGCAACGTGTCAACAAACTCAAGTTCAATATCTCAATTTTGCACATGATCATGAATAAAATGATAACGAGTTTCAATATGTTTAGTCCTAGAGTGTTGGATGGGATTCTTAGTAAAAAAAATGATGCTTGTGTTATCACATTGAATTCGAATTCTATGAAGATGCAAACGTAGTCTTTAAGTTGTTGTTTAAGCCATAAGAGTTGCGTACAGCAACTACTGACAGCCATATGTTCAACTTTCGCCATAAATAATGCAATAGAATTATGTTTTCGACAAAACCTTGAAACTAATGCACTTCCTACGAAATGACATACACCAAATGTACTTTTTCTATTTAGTAAACTCCCCACATAATCAGCATCAGAATACCCAAATAAGTCCAAGAAATCATTTTTACGATACCATAGTCCCAAATGCAATGTACCACTTAGATAGTGCAAAATATGTTTAACAACTAGTAAATGTAATTATTTAGGAGAAGATTGAAACCATTCACACAAACAAACACTAAACATAATGTCTAGATGACTAGCACTTAAATACAACAAACTACCTATCATACCTCAATATAGTTTTTCATTTATGGTTTTTCCATCTTCATCTTTATTCAATTTCGAAGATGTGTTCATGGGAGTGCCTAAGGCTTTTTTTGATCCATATCAAAACACTTAAGGAGTTCCTATGTGTACTTTGATTGATTTATAAAGATTCCTTCCTTTAATTGCTTTATTTGGAGTCTAAGTAAGAAATTTAATTCTCCCATCATGCTCATCTCACACTCCCTACTCACACACTTAGTAAATTCTTTACATAAACACTCATCAGTAACACTAAAAATAATTTCATCAACATATATTTGAATAATTAAGAAAGAATTTTGATCTTTCTTAATAAACAATGTGGTCTCTACTTTCCCTTTTTCAAAACCATTGCCAATAAAAAAGACCATTAATATATCATACCAAGCTCTAGGTGTTTGTTTTAAACCATATAATTCTTTAGAAAGTTTAAAAACATGTTCGGATGCATCATGACATTCAAAATCGAGGGGCTGTTTAACATACATTTCTTCTTCAATAAGGCCATTTAAAAATACACTTTTCACATCCATTGGAAATAGTTTAAAACCCATCTGAGATACAAATACAAGAAGTAGTCTAATAGCCTCTAATCTATCTACGGGGGCAAACGTCTCATCATAGTCTATTCCTTCTTCTTGATTATACCCCTTAGCCACTAGTCTTGCTTTGTTTCAAATGATGTTACCTTGTTCTTCTAGTTTATCCTTAAAACCCCATTTAGTACCTATTATAGAATGATCTATAGATCTAGGTACTAAGATCCAAATTTTGTTTCGTTTAAATTGTTTTAATTCCTCATTCATTGCTAAACTCTAATTTTCATCATCTATAACTTATTCTAATGTTTTAGGTTCAATTTTTTAAATGAAGGCAATTTGATATCAATTAAATTGAGATCTAGTGGTTACCCATTGGTGAACATCACCAATAATTTAATTAGCAGGATGATCCTTCTTATTTTTCCAATATCTTGGTAGCTCTTCATGTCCTCCTTCTCTACTTGATTCAACAATTTGTGATGCTTGTCCATTGTCTTCGAGTGAAAGGTTTTCTAATCCCTTGGATAAATCTACATCATCAAACTCAAGTACTTTCTTTCTTTCGAAGGATTAGTTTCATAAAAAACAACATGCATAGACTCTTCAATGACATGAGAGTTCTTGTTTTAAACTTTATATGCTTTACTTGATAAAGAATGACCTATGAAAATGCCTTTATTTTTTTTTAGAATTGAATTTTATCAAACTATCTTCAGTATTCAAAATATAGCATTTGCAACAAAAAACTTTGAGATGACTAATTCTTGATTTCTTGCCCTTCAAAAGCTCATAAGGTGTTTTATCTAATTTATGTCTAATATTCACCCTATTGACAACGTGACATGCATGTGCAATGGCTTCGGTCTAAAAATATTTTGGCAAATCATATTCATTTATCATAGTTCGTGTCATTTCTTGTAAAGATCTATTTTTCCTCTCTACTAACCATTTTTTTAAGTTAACCTAGGTGCAAAAAAATTATGCATAATGTCATGATTGTCACAAAAAAATTCAAAGATATCATTTTCAAATTCTCTACCATGATCACTTCTAATGGATGCAATAGATAAGGACTTCTTATTTGATTTTTCTTTGCAAAACTAACAAAATAATTAAAACATTCATCTTCAAATTTGAGAATAAAACCTAAGTAAAACAACTGAAATCATCAACAATAACAAATGCATATGATTTTCCTCTTAAATTAGCTACTCTAGTAGGACCAAATAAATCCATATGAAGTAGTTCAAGGGTCTAGAAGATGCTACTGATTTTTTGCTTTGAAAAGAGTTTCTTACTTGTTTTCCCATTTTACATGCTCCACAAATTGTCTTTTTCGTACTTTATAGTTGGAAGTCCTCTAACAAGTTGTTTCGAATAGAGATTTGAGAGAAGATCCTTACTTGCATGTCCAAGTCGTTGGTGACAAGTCCAAAAGGATTCACTCAAGGAAATTAAAACTTATCTTCTAGATTAGTAACACAATATAAATCAACAATGTAAACATTCCCTTCCCTTTTTTATAAGAACATGATACTATCATTATCTATCTTAGAGACAACACAGTTATCTCCTATGAAACTAACCTTATAGTTCTTATCATATAATTGGCTAACACTTAGTAAGTTATGTTTCAAGCCTTCAACAAGTAAAACATTATCGATTAAAGGACAGTTATCTTTGCCTAATTTTCCAATGCCAATTATCTTACCCTTGGCATTATCCCCAAAAGTGACGAATCCTCCATCCTTGCTCTTGAATTGGATAAACTATGAGGTCTCCAGTCATATGTCATGAACAATTGCTATCCACATACCATTTGTTTCTTTTTTTTTTTCCTACAAGACAAATAAAATAATTTAGGTACTCATATTATCTAGGGTCCTTAGATGTTAGTATACCTAACTTATACCTTTTAAACTATAAACTTGAAACAATTACACAGATAAAATTAAAAGCAAAAATTAGAAAACCTGTCATAAGGTTTTTGATAATATGGCTGAAGATTTAACAAACACAAGTAGAATACACATCGATTTATGAATTACGGAGAAAAAAAGAAGTTTTTGATATACGAAACCAATTATATCGGTCAATCGAACACAATATAAAGAAAAACGAAAACTTTGATCTATTGGTTGTACATCAATCGATCGAACTACCTCAGGTCGACCGATGTTAGTGGTTTTTTCGACTGAACCTTCATCAAGTCAAAAAATAAATAAATAATAAACAACGGTAAACAAAATTTAGGAAAAGTTATCTAGTTTTTGGAATCCACATTGTTTTTATCTTCTGAAAATAGTAGTTTTGTAATTTTTAGAGAAATTGTTCAGAAAATCAAAACAAAATAAGAAATATGTCCATGTCATTCACAATATGAAAAAAATAGAAGAGTATAGTTTCTTGGTCTAAACACATTGTGAATTTTATGAAAATGTTGTCTAGGTTTCACATATGATTTTCTATTATTCATTTGCCTTTGAAAATTTTTTTAGCCTTTTGAGTATGTACAAATGCATGATGTCTAGATTGAGGTTTACTAGATACATTAAGAGCAATTTTTGATGAACTTTTATCCTCTAGAATTTTTCCTTTAACAAAGGTGATTTTACTGGTAGAATATTCATTGTTGTATCCTAAATCATATTTATCATTTTCGTATTTCTGAGTACTTAACAATGTCTTTAGTTTTTCTTTTTCTTTGTTGAATTTTTCTAAAGAATCTCAAAGTAACTCAATTTATTTCTTTAAAGATCTATTTTCGTTAATAAGTTTATCATTCTCTTTGTTAATCAAACTTATGTCTTTTCTAAGGCTCTCATTTTCCTTTTTAAATGCATCTAACTCATCTAATATACTTTTGTTTTTGTCATGCAATTCCTTGTTTTTCTTTGTTACTTCTTCTATGTGTTCTAATATTTCATCACATGAATAATCATATTCATCTTCATCAAGGGAAGAACATACCTCATTGTGTGCCATGAAACATATTTTTGCCACTTTTTCTTCTTTTTCGGAATCACGAGATTTGGACCAAGCGGCTTTTAATGCTTTATTTTTCTTAGATTTATCACTCTTCCATGCCTTCTTTCCTTTCTTCTCATATTTTTCTTATCATTTTTATAATCGTGGGCATTATGATCTTAAGTGTCCTTTTATGCTTCATTCAAAATATGTTGTGTTAGAAAACTTATTTTTTTTAGGCATTTCTAATGAACTTATTTATTCTTTCCGTGATAAATGTACGTTCCTCATTTTCGCCCCCAAGTGATGATTCTTCAATGTCACTTTCACATCTTATGGATGCCTTGAAGGCCATGTTTTCCTTCTTTGGTGTCTCCTGTTATTCTTTGATATTTTTCATCCTCATTTCGTATGTCAAAAGTTACCTAATAAGCTCGTCAAGGGGAAGTGTGTTGAGATCCTTGGCCTCTTGTATCATGGTTACCTTTGCTTCTTATGTCTTTAGTAGTGACAACAAGATTTTCCTAACAAGCTCAACACTAGAATAAGTCTTACCTAGACCTTTTAGAGCACTTATGATATTGTTAAATCTTGCATACATAGTGGAAATAATCTCATCATGCATCATTTTAAATAATTCATAGTCATGAGTAAGCATGCTAATTTTTTTCTCCTTGACTTGATTCGTACCTTTATGAGTGATTTTGAAAGTATGTCATATATCATATGCAGTTTCATACATTTAAATTCTATTGTAATCTTCCAGTCTTAAAGCACAATACAAAATATGCATGGCCTTACAATTCAAAGAAATAAATCTTTTTTTCTTCTACTTTCCATTTATTTTCTTTCTTTAAAACAACCTCATTACCTATGAGTTTGGTAGGCATGAAAATGGTTGAGTTACCATCAGCCATAAATAGGTATTTTCTCCCATTAATTAACACCTCATCCTATTCTTCCAATACATTTAATTGTTACCATCGAAAAAGGGTGTTCTGTGTGGTTATGCCCATCTAAACTATTTAAGAACCTACGGAGTTCATGTAGTGTGCCATTTGATCTTCCCTCCCTAATTTGTTGGAATTAAAAATTTACGTGAGACCTACACTCTAATACCAATATTTGGGCTTAAATGTCACCTAAGAGGGGGTGAATTAGATTCTAAAAGTTTAAGCAATAATTACACAGAACAAATCAATAATTTGTAGAAGCAAAAAAAAAAAAGAACCAAATAAAATGAAAAAAAACTTGCACTTTATTAAAGATGAAATAAGCAATGCAAATATAAATTTAACTTACAAACTCCTTTTAGGCTCAAGGATAACCCTCTTTACGTCTTCAAAGGCTCAATTATAACCTTTTAACAAATACTTTTTCTAGGTTCAAGAATAACCTCTTAACTCTCCTTTTTCTTGGCTCAAGAATAACCTCATAGAAATCAAACACACGACTACTAGATTATGTCTCACATAACTTGAGCATAAAATTCTTAAACTTTGATAAAAACTCGTTCTCAAGACTTATGTACAGAGTTTCTTGCTTAATCCTCTATTTATACTATAAAAAAGGATTAATTAGTCGTTGGGGAGAATCTCTAATGTTCATCTTCTCATTAACTCTATTGATAGTTATATAATTGTTGTGACAGTTATGCAATATAACCGTTCATGATAATTCGCCACGTAATCTTCTTCATTTGGTTAACCGATAGGCATCATATAGTCGATTGATCTTTATAAAAGTGTTCATTTAATTGATCGGTTATATAGTTTGGTCGACCGATCTTTTTTTGGTCGGCCGATGCTCTCTTCATCAAGTGTATTCAGTAGATTGATATACATTTAGTCGACCAATCTATCCATTCATCTGAGATAATTAAACTTTGTATCAACATTTTTCTTATGCAAATACACTTCAAAATTGTCTCTTTTCAATCATACTTGTCCTTATACATAATTAAACAAAAATATCAATAGAAAAGATGTTTTGTCATCAACAAAACAAGGTGGAACCTCCTCTAGTTCAACATGTTCGTTTAATTGTAATAGCCTTTGTTTTCGAGCCGGCCTTGAATTAAAATTTTAGAAATTAATTGCTCAAAATAGCTTTTTTCTAATTCCATAGGTAAATCACATGACTTACTATAAACCAAACAATACAGAGACATACCAATAGGCATCTTCAAGACAGTATGATACAACTATAATGTGTCATCCAATTTTAATGACTAATTTTCCTTGATGCATTCACATTCTTTTAAAAAATTATTATTAAACCAAGGTGGTTCTAATCATGTATTTTGATGATGACAAAACATTATTCGTACTAATGTTTGTGTTTTTGAAATGTATATAAGATAGGAAAATGCTTAAAGTATAAGATAATATTAGAACTAAGGTAAAAGAGCTTAAGCATTAAATGATCAAGAGCTTGAATATCAAGGATCAAATGATAAAGCTCAAGTGATGATCAAGCTTAAACGTCAAGAGAAGCTTGAAAATCAAAAGCTTGAAGACATCAAGTTGAGAAAGTGTTTAGGAAAAGGGCTCAAGTTGTAAGTGTCATAAACTTGATCACAATCAATTCTTGAAAAGGGCTCTCACATTTTCATATGAGCATATAAGAGTTGAATTGAGGTTTTAGTGATTAATTGATCTTTATTGTGGCTTTGACATATTAGGAATTGAATTAGAATAACATTTAGGCTAAATTTTGTATAATCAAATAGTAATACGATGAAATGATTTAATGTATATTTACTGATATGTTTAATTACATTGAAATATTATTTAAGTGTTGGTTATCTATGACTGAATTTGTTTAAGTCTAATTGCATTGTGAATTTATGATTTATGAATTGATTAAAAAGGTTTTAAAGTTCGTTAAAATGAAAAGTCTTGTAATCAATGCAATTCTTATGTTTTAAATTGATTGAAAAGTTTTGATGATTTAATCAGCCTTAAATTATGCATTAAAACTTGCTTGAAGTGTTGATTAATGTTAGGAATTTGTTTGGAAAGGTTTAGTTTTGATTTGAAGTAGTTTTATGCTTTTCTAGACACTAAATGACGGGTTGTTTATCCTTAAATGACGAGTTACAAGGGCGCCATTGTACCCCTGATTCTAAAGCCTTCAACGATAGATTGTTCTTTAATAAACGGTGTCGTTGATAAACCCAGAGGGTGTTGTTGTGCATCCAGACTCTAACGGCTAGTTTCCTCTTTTAGATTTTTGTCTTTATTCCTTATTCTAAAGGCTATTTCTTATTTCTAATGACTCCAAACCTCTCCCAACACTATATATATCATTCCTAAATAGTTTTAACAAGTTTAGATTCCTTGAAAACACAGTTATAAAGATTAAATCTTCATATATTCAAAGCCTTCTTTATTTTCTATATAGCTTTCTTTCAATTCATATTTTCATGTTTTAAATTAGTTTCTTGTGCAGAAAATTTATTTTTTTACTTACTAGAAACATAGAAGAAGTTTAGAAAGCTTTCATTGAAATTTTTAAAGTGCTTAATTCATTTGTTTCAATAGTTAAAAAACTAATATACCAAAACTATCTCTGTTTTGGTTGAACTTTACTGAACTTCTATGTTATTTAATTTTAAGTTGGCAAAACAGTTTTTATTAGTTCAAAATTATCATACAAGTTTTTCTTAAGGTCTCAAGAGTGTAGCAAAGCTTTTATTTTGATTTTTAAGCACTCATAACATTTTTTTAAGGTCCAAGAATACAGAATACTTAAAAATATCCAGTTTTTATATAGCTTCAAAGTTCACTTCAAATTTGAGTTTTAATCAGTTTTTGGGTGTGTCAAATTATTTTTTTCAGTTTCATAAAGTTCCTAGTAGTGTGCTAGTTTTTTTTCAATATTTTAGTGATTATATTATTTGTTTAAGTTTAATCTTTCCAGGTTGCTCAAAGTTGTCTAGGTTTGAGCATTCCAGCTTTTCTCTTGATTTAGATAATCCTTTTGATGTGATAAAAGTGTGTTTAATACTTTGATTAGTTGTTAAAATTTAGATTAAGGTTCCAGTAGGTTTGTTTAATTTATTTTTCATCATTTGATTGATTAAAATTTTTTATTTATAGGTTGGAAAATTGACTGCACTATTTTGACAAATTGTGTGCATCTTGATTGAATCTGATTTTTAAATGCTATAATTTCATTTTTGTTACTTCAATTGAATTGTTTATGATCTATTGGGGTGCATGGAGGTTTTTTCATAATTTTATTTTTCCTCTTTGAAAATTTTTTTATATAGGTTGAGCTTCATTGAAACACCATAGAAGGTGTGCTTGGGTACATAATTTGGGGGTATTGATTGTATTAATTATTGATTGTGGTGTAGGTTGCTCTTTACCTTTAAAATAGATTTAATAGGTTTCTCTTCACATAGGATAGAGAATATTTTGAATTGAGTTAATCCTTATATGTGAATTGGATTGGATTAGGCCTTAATTGTTCATTGACATTCCATATTGCATTTGTTGCATTTAAGCCTTTGACTTGTGTTGATTTTGATCAACATTGTCATAAGCTATATAAGCTTGCTTTAAACCTCAAGGGAGCTTGGATTAGGGACTGTCCTTGTAGGACAAAAATTATAAACTTTGTTTGTAGTGTAAAGGCTCCTCTTTGCCATAAAAATATTGTTATTGAAGGTTACTCCTCACCCTCTTTAGGAAAAGAAATATTGATAGGTTTCTCTTGACCTAGAACAAGATAGGTATAGGTTCCTCTTGGCCTTGAATCAAGATTGTTGTAAAGTTTCCTCTTGGCCTTGTATCTAGATTGTTGTATAGGTTCCTCTTTGCCTTGAATCAAGATTGTTATAAAGGTTCCTATTGGCCTTAAATCAAGATTGTTGTAAAGGTTCCTCTTGGCCTTGAATCAAGATTATTGTAAAGGTTCCTCTAGGCCTTTAACCAAGATTGTTGTTAGTGAATTTCCAATAAGTAGTTGGAGAGAGGACATAGTCTATATTTAAGGTAGGTAAACCTCTATAAATCTTGGTGTTCTTTCTTTTCCCTATCTCTTTTATATTTTTGCATTTGTGTTTGCTTAATTATTTATTGAATTTGTTTAATATTGGCATAAAGTTTTCAATCCATTTAGGTTGAATTTTGGTTATAAAATTCATTTAAATTGAAATTAGCCTAAGGTGTTTAAAGTATTTTATTTCTGTAAGAATTTTTAAACACTTAATTCACCCCCCTCCTTGGATGCCATAAAGCTTATAATTATTTTAAGCTCTCTTTTTGAAATTTCTACTTGATCGCTAGTTTGTGGGTGATATGGTGTGGCACCTTATGAGTAACACTATATTTTTATAAGATGGAATTGAATTGTTTATTACAAAAAAAAAAGTGAACTTTCATCACTGATTATTGCCCTTGGTGTACCAAATCTTGAAAAATGTTTTTCTTAAGGAAATTTACCTCCCCTTTTGCATCATTTTTAGGTAATACAATTGCTTCAACCCACTTGCTTACATAATCTACTGCGACTAAAATATACTGATTAGGATAAGATTTAGGGAATGGGCCTATAAAATTAATACCCCAAACATTGAGAACGTCGTAGGCTTAAATATTGTTCAAGAGCATTTCGTGTTGCCTTGAAATCTTTGGTACTTATCACAAGATTTTATAAATTCAAATGAATCCTTCAACAATGTTGGCCAGTAAAATCTTGATTCTAGAACTTTGTATTCCATTCTAGTCGGCAGGAATTGTCCTCCAACTTTCTTATAATGACAATGATTTAGTATAGAAGGAACTTCTTCGTAAGGCATATCTTTTGATAATTCCATCACCGTAAATCTTATATAAATATGGATTATACCAAAGAAACTTCATAACATCAAAGAGGAACTTTTTTCATTGTTGATATGAAAAATCACAAGGAATAATCTTGCCAGCCAAATAGTTAACATAATTAACATACCATGCAAGTTATCCTTAGCTACTAGTAAATTCTCGCAGGGAAACATCTCCTTAATATCCTTAATTGCTCCTTTTTCCATTACTTCCTCATTTAATCTTGAAATATGGTCAATAACAAATTTTTCAACAACCTTTTTATCCTTGATTTCTATATCAAACTCTTACAATAATAAGACCCATCTGATTAATCTTAACTTTGTGTCAGGTTTATTCATTAAATATTTTGATGCAGCATGATCAGTATACACTATCCCTTTAATAAAACTAAATAAGAATGGAACTTATTGAAAGCAAAGACAACAGCTAGCATATCTTTCTCTGTCATTGTATAATTCTTTTAGGAATCATTTAATGTCCCACTTATCTAATAAATAGGATGGAATATCTTGTTCTTCCTTTGCCTAAAAACTATTATAATAGCAAAATCACCTTCATCGCACGTTAACTCAAAAGGAATAGATTAATCGGGTAAAACAAAAATTATTGCCCTTTTAAGCTTAGCCTTTAGAAGTTCAAAAGAGTGCATAAATTTCTCATTAAAACCAAATATTTCATCTTTCGTCAAAAGATCAGTAAGATGTTTAATGATCTTTGAAAATTCCTTGATAAATCTTCTATAAAATCTAGCATGACCCAAGAAACTCCAGATTACTCGAACTCAATTTGGAGGTGGGTGTTGAGCAATGACTTCTATCTTAACTAGATCTACGTGCCCTTACTTGATATTTTATGACCCAAGACTATACATCTTTGTATTATAAAGCAACATTTATCCCGTCTCTTCATATCTCTTCAACGCCTTATCTAGATTTTCCAAATAAGAATTAAAGGACATGCCAAACACTGAAAAATCATCCATGAATATTTTGATGTAAGATTCAATCATATCTGAAAAGATTGCTAGCATGCAACGTTGAAAGGTTGCAGGTGCATTGCATAGCTCAAAAGGCATGCGCTATAAGAAAATATGCCATAAGGACAAGTGAATGTAGTTTTCTCTTAATCCGTAGGGGCTATTGGAATTTGTAAATAACCAATATACTCGTCCAGTGCACAATGAAAGTTATGCCCTACGAATCTATCAATAACCTGATCAATAAAAAGAAGTAGAAAATGGTCTTTTCTCATAGTTTCATTTAACTTTTTATAATCTATACATATACACCAACCAATGACCTTTTTTATTGTTATTTGCTTATTGTGCTCATTTTGTACCACAGTGATACCACCTTTGTTTAGTACCACTTGAACTAGGCTAACCAAAAGTGAATCAAAAATTGGGTAAATTATTTCTACATCTAGCAACTTAATCACTTCATTTTTCATAGCCTCCTTCATATTAGGATTTAATCTTCATTGGGGTTGGACAAATGATGCATTACCTGCTTCTATAGAAATTTTATGTGTACAAATTGAAGGACTTAAACCTTTTATATTTGAAATGGCCCAAACTATAGCTTCGATATGTTTATGCAACCCTCTGAATAAACTTTCCCCCATACTTCCCTTAAGTGTAGATGAAATGATAATAGGTAATTATGGCGAGGATGTAGAAAAGAATACTAAAGAGTTTCGAAAGGGGCTTTAATTTTAACAATAATGGCCCTTCTATTGATGACGTTGGTAAAGGCTTAATAGACCTTTCCAAAGCATCAAATTTCCTTAATGGGTACTAGCCAAAAGAAACCTGTCTTGCATCTAAAGCTCCCAAAACCTCAAAAAAAATTTATTCATTTAAATATAATGACTAGGAATTAGTTAACACCTTCTACAAAGGATCAAATCATAATTCTATCGAAGGGTCCCTCATACAATGCAGAATTCCTAAAAAATGAAAGAGTAATTATATATGGGATGCTACATTACCTTAAGCATATCAAACTTCGCTTCTTTATCTTGGAATCATAAAATTAACTTTTTTCCATGTACATCAATTAGTACCCTTGCTGTAGCCATAAATGGTCATCCAAAAATGATGGGCACCTTATAGTTTTCTTTCGTATCTAATACCAAGAAATCCACAGGGAAAATAAACTTATCAACTTTAACTAAAACATACTCGATAATCTCTCGTGGATATGTAATTGAGTGATATACTAGTTATAGTGAAACTATTGTGAGCTTTGGTTCTTCCGATCCTAATTTCTTAAATATAAAGAAGGGCATTAGATTAATACTAGCTCCAATATCCAAAAGTTCCCTTTTTATTTGCAAATTGCCCATTGCATAAGGAATGATAAAGCTATTAAGGTCTTTTACCTTAGAAGGCATCTTCTTTAATAGAATTACGAACATTCTTCATTTAACTTAACAGTTTCATAATCATCTAATTTTCGCTTCTTTGATATAATGTCCTTTAAAAAGTTTCATAATTGTGCTATGGTCTTACCAAATGGGATGTTAATATGTAATTTCTTAAATATCTCTACAAACTTCCAAAATTTCTTATCTAACTTTGCATTGTTTAACCTTTGGGGTAAGGAATTTATGGTTAGATTTGGTCCTGATTTTCATTAATCACTTCCTTGCCTTTCTCTTTTTTTTTTTAATTGCTTCCACCATTAATTCATCATTTTTCTCAATTTCTGCAAAACTCTTCTTTTCCACTTCCTTACTCTCTACTTCTTTACTACTTCTTAAGATAATGGCTTAGCATGCTCCCTAGGATTAGCTTAAGTTGTGCTTAGTAGGTTATTAGGAAACCGCTCTTGTAAAAGTTAAGCAATTTAACCAACTTAAGTCTCCATATTGTTAATCGTTACTTCATAATTTTGTAAACGAAACTTATTACCCTACATAAATTTCAACATTGTCTCTTCCAAATTTGATTTTTCAAGTAGAGGTGGATTTTGTCTAAAACCCATTGGTAGGCTCATTATGGTTGGGCTAGGGTTCGTAAGTGTTTTTATTATCTCTCCAATCAAAGTTTGGGTGGTTTCTTAATCCAGGATTATAAGTATTCGCATAAGGATCATTCCTTTACCTATTATAACTCACATATTGGGCTTGATATGGCTCTCTAGCAAAAGCACTACCTATTTGAAAATCTAATAACACATGGGAGGAACTACCACAATGCTTACATTCAACTTGGTTTCTAATTGCACTACTTCCAACTTTATTTACCAAATTATCTAATTTCTTATTCATGATAACTATTTAGGTTATTAAAGCAACTGTATTATTTATAGCATGCACCCCATGTGACTTTCTTGGATGACGTTTAACATTATATTGGAAATTTGAGGTTGCCATCTTCTCAATCAAATTATAAGCTTTATCTAGAGTTTTATGCATAAAGCTTCTGCCAGCTACAACATCTATAATGTAGCGAGTAAAGGTTGTGAGGTATGTAGAGAATATGTCCACTTCTTGCCAAGTATTAAAACCATGGCTAAGACACTTAAAATATACCTTAAAATTATTATAGCATGTCTAAGGTTCATCAAGAAGTGAACATAATAAATCAATTAACATAAAGATATCTAATGTAAAAGAT
>JAOXYD010010811.1:0-15151 GCA_028565735.1 Pinacopodium congolense | reverse complement strand
GAAACACTTAAACACTTCAAAGATCATGCAAAGATGCAAAACATGCAAAAGATCAAATAAACTAAAGCTAAAACACACAGAGACACACTTAAAACACCTAGAAACCACCTAGAAACATAACCCAAAAGCACACTTATCAAGGAGGTTGTGCACCCTCCTTCTTTTCTCGAGTGAGTGCCTCTTCCTCTCTTAATTACTCTTACTCTTCCTCCATCTCTTTTGGATGCTCCCATTATTCTCTACTTTTTGATGAAATGTTGCACATCTTCTCCCTTGATTCTCCCTCTAGTTGGCTAAGCATGCTTTTAGACACTTCGGCTTTTATGCTATGAACCACATTTGCTAAATGGCTAAATTGATCTTCTAAGGTCTTCAATCTATTCCTAATTTCCTGTTGGAATTGTAGAGTTCTTGTCACTAAGCTTTATATGATTTCCTCTAAGGACATCCTATCAGCTTACATTAAAGATGGTGGGGGCGGAGGCATAGGCTAGAAGTGTAGCTGGTCTTGGTAATAGCACAGTGGAGAATCAAACTTGTATTTTTGGGCCTAAAAAATAAGACAAGTCTAAGCAAGTAACCCAAAAATGAGGAAACCTCACATACCTTAGCTTATTCTTCATCCATCAGTACTTACGTGCCTAAGGACGTGAAATTCACCACTTGATGCTCTAACCTAGAAATAGAAATATATTAATACTCATTATCATAATAATGATAGTAAGAAAAATCAGAAGTAAAAGCATACTTATAATGAGACATATCTCTTAAAGATTCTCAAATTATGAAAAAGCTACATAAAAAAACAAAAAGAAAACAAGATGACCACAATCAACAAAAAATAAAAACAAAGACAACACAAGAAATAGCTAAAATACAAACTTCAACTCCTTAATAACGACGCCAAAAATTTGGTAAAAATTGTCACAAGTTCACCAAATAATAAAATACCTAACATAACCTAACCTAATTATGTAGATACGGTAAGTCAGGGTTGATCTCACAGATAGCTAAGGTGCATTAAAGCTATTTCTAAGGTTTCCTAAAAGGAAAAAAATAAAAGAAAAATCTTTGGAATTTAGTGACATTAAAATTAAAAGCAATAACAGATAATGAAACATAAACAAATAGAAAAAGACGCTCAAAAGAAATAAACAGAGATAATAAAAGAAAGATGGGCAAAAGATATATCAAGGATTCAGACTTATAATTGATCCTTGAAATAAATAAATTGTGATCAGTCTAAGATGCTAGTCTCTAAATTTAAACAAGCTCTTGAATCCTATGTTCCACCAACTTTAGATAAATCTAACAAACTCTGAAAATATCCCTAATTACCTGACAACCTAGAATAAGCTCTCTATATTTAATGGAATAGCATCATTAAGTATTAAGGAATAACTAGCCTAAGCCATATTCTTGCAAACTTGGATTGTGTAACTTAGAGAATTGGAATCCTAGATTAATTAGTTATGATCACTAACAAAACTAATTAATCTCTTGCTACTTGCGAAAATCACTAGGACAATTACGTATCACAAGCTTATTCCTAGTAATTGAACTAGAAATTATACCTAGGGTGATCAATCCTACGTATTAATCTCTAATTCATGTCATTTAACTAGAATTCCAATTCATCCTTGACCTAAATCACAATGTCCAATCAATTCTCACAATTATTAACCAAAAATTCCATCAATAACTTCCAACCCAAGCACAACCTAAGCTAACATTATGAAATTAACTAAAATAAACCATAGAATAACAATAACCTTAATAAAAGAACATAAATAAGGGCTGTAAATAAAAGAAAACACAACTATGTTAATAAAAAACACAAGTTCCATACAATTAATGAGCTAAATATTAAAACATTTGGCACTATAGAACATAAAACAAATGAAAAAAGAAAAACAAGAGCTAAGCTAATGAAAGACACGACTAAATGGAGGATCAAGTTAAACAAAACAAAAATAAAACAAGGAAACTCCAATAGAAATGATGTTGTTGCCCACTTCTATAGAAAGCTCCACTCCCTTTAAAACATTCTTTTTAGTCTCTACCAAGGAGAGCTCTAAGCACTTTTTTTTTCTTTTTTTCTCTAATTGTCACTTAGTAGAGAGCTCCCACATTCTCATGTTTTTGGCTTCTATATCTTATATGTGGAAAGCTTTCTCCTTTTAAGCTTTAAAAGCTTTTGTCCTTTTTTTCACTCTAATGCTATGTGTAAAGCTTTTTGTCCCACTTATCCAAGCTTTCTTTAAAAGCTTTCCTTGTTTTGTTTTTTTATGTTTTAATGTTCCATCTTGCTTTAGAAACCTTTTTAAGTTTTTTTTTCCTATTCCTTTAAACCTTTCTTTTAAAAATGCCACTTGCTCATTAAACGTGTTTTGCTCTCCTAGAAAGCTTTTTTTTTTATTTTGCCTTATTCTTCTCTCCATGTTTTTTTCTTTAATAAACCAACACCTACCAAACTTTTTGAAATTTTTTTGTTTTATCTTTAAAGAGCAAGTAACATGTCTCTCATCCAAGCTTAAACACTTTTTTTTTCTTCAACACCTCCTCCATTTAAGCTTTTTTTTATTCTTTTAAGCTCCTCCTTTAAACAATTTTTCTCCAATTTGCTTTAAAAGCTTTCCTTTTTTATCCTAAATGTGTATCAACACATCCAACCTAAAATTCAACTCAAATTAAGCACAAATTGACCATTTTATCTTGAAAATAGGATTGAAATCACATAGAAATGCATAAGAAAATATAATATAATTCAATCCTATCAATTCTCTTTCCATGTTAATACTTTTTATGCTTCAATTGCTTTTATCCTTTAAATTAAGGACAATTTAGACTATGTGTGTTTGGGGGGTTGAGATTTAGCATGCTTTGTCATTCTTTACTCACTTGATTTGTTGTGATTCCGATGGCAGTGACTTAGATGTTTTTTTTCTTAAAATGATTAAAATTAGGAGTTGATTGTCAATTGTGATATTTTAATTTCATCAATGTTTTTTATTGTGTGACCATTAAACAATTCTAAGTGATTTCTATCCTAAAAATTTCCCCTTTTTTTAAATTTTCAGTCATTTCCATGTGTTATTGAGGACTAAGGTGTATAATATCATGCTTTTAAAGACCTTTCATATGATTTTCTTTTTAATGTTGGAATGGGTTGTTTGCATTATGAACTGGATAGAATTCCTACTCCTCTTAAGACTTATTCCCATAAAAAATACAAGCATGGAAAACCAAGAGCTAAATGTGCTGCCATAGAGGCCTTAGTGGAGGATTATTTGAAGGGACATGTGTTGGGATCTTGAAAAGGGGATTGAACCTATTTCCCACTTTCTCCATTTTGCTGTCATGATGTCCACTGCTTTTCCATTTCTCTTAAATTTTAGAGAGCAGTTTCTATCTACTCTAGTATAACTAATAGTGATTAATCTATGTAAGGTACTGTAGAAATTACAAGCTCAATTGTCTCTAGGGGTCTTGTCCTCTCCATACAAATAATTATCTTGTAACCCCTTTAATTTTATTTTGTCTATTTTTCCCTATTTCTACCCATTTTTATATTAGAGCCCTAAACAATCCAAAATGGTCAATACTCATCATTCCACTTCGTAAGCATGTATTCATAATCATTATCTTAGGTTTAAAGCGAAACTCTGTGTGATTTGGTTGTATATTTAGTTAATTTCTAAATAACATGTTGCCTAAGTTACTTTAGATGATTGTTCAGGTTCTGTAAGACTTTGGTGAGTGTTCTAAGGCACTTTTGGAAAGAGAAAATATGTAGAATCAATTTTAGGAGTTAGAGCATCAATTTAGGAAGCTTTATAACAAATATTAGGGCAATATGATGATCCATAAAAAGTCCATAAATAAAAGAACAAGATAAGTTAAACAAGCACCAACATTAGTGCAGGGGACTTTAGTGAGATATTGTATGCATCTTTGGGGTTTATGTTGTTGTGAAATAAATTTGGGGAGTAGGAATCATGTTTTTTAATTCAACATAAAATTTCAAGGCCAAATGATGAGTAAAAAAGAAGTTACAGCCAAAAACCCAAGAAGAGACAGAAGTTGGAAAAGAGGGAGAGAGCAAAAGAGGAGAAGAAGGATGGAAAATTAAAGAAATAAAGGCCACGATCATGGGAATTCCCATAAAAATGATAGAAGATTGGAGCTATCAGACCCCACAATCATGGGAATTAGCGTTTTAAAAACACATATGTTGGGGGTTTTGAGTTATTTGAGACATAAGAAGGGTGGGAAACCCTAGGAGCCTCTAAGGAACGTTCAACGACTAACTTAAGAAGTTAACAAACAAGTTCTAGTGGTTCCAAGGGAGAAAAATTAAGATCAAGCACCAAATTCATTAAAGGCAACAATTTTTTACTTTTGCCTTTAAAACTTTTTTCCCTTGAGAATAACAATATGAACCCATTTGCCTTACAATGCATTAATATCATTGAATAAAGTCCATATTCCTTTCCTTAAAAGAATTTTATTCTAGGTTTTGATGTGTTCAATGCCTACCTCTACTTTTAATGGCATATAAAGATCATCCCACCTTACCTTAAAGTAATGATCAGTGTTAGAAACATTTTATCAGAGAAAGTTTCCAATCCTATCTTTAATATTTTTAATAATGGATGAAGGAAGTAAAAAATAAGTAGACCAATAGACTTGGAAAGTAGGTATAGTAGAGTTAAGAAGCTATAATTTTCCTATAAGGATAAGAATCTATTAGTCCCCATCTTAACTCTGGCTTCCATTTTATCCAAAAGTAATTTGCGGTCTCTATTAGAGAGTCTTCTTGAAAGAAGGGAAATACCTAGATATTTAATAAGGAGTTGGCCTGGGTTTATGCTAGTTAATCTAGTGATCTCACTTTCTATCTAAATAAATCCTTGGATAAAAATATTTGACTCTTAAAGTAATTTATCTCTAGATCATAAAGATCAAAGAAAAGGTTAAGCCCTTAAACAAGATTTTTATAAAATGAGTATCTTCTTGACAAAAAAGAAGGAGATCATCAGTAAAAAATGAGACATTTTGAGTTTTGCACATTTCTAGTGATATTTAAACCCTTCACTACTTATAGTGACATGAGATAAAATTTTATAAATGGTTTCCATGTAGATGACAAATAGGTAGGGCAAGAAGGGATCTCCTTACCTCATTCCTAATTGACCTAGAAAAAAAATTTCAATATACTATTTATAAGAATAGAAAAAGAAGGGGAAGTAATAGACTCTCTAATCTAGCCTATATACATAGGATGGAAGGATAAAGTATCTAGTACTTTATAAATGCAATCTTACATAATGGAATTATAAGCTTTTCTCAATTTAGTTTCAAAGATACATCTATTACGCCTATTATTTAGGTGATAATTCTTGAAGATTTCTTGATCAAGAAGGATGTTATCACACCTATCCTTCTATATTTTACAAATCCTAATTAGTTACTTCGTATGATATGAAGAAGAAAATTTTTTCTTATTTGCCACAATTTTGGAAATGACCTTGTAGATCATGTTACACAAGAAATAAAGCGATAATCAGAACCAAAAGTTGGATTTGCACACGTAGAAATTATGGAAATGAAAGTAGAATTGATCTCTTTAAGCAAATTACCTTGACTAAATAAATTTTTTATTGCTTTAGTAATGTCCCTCCCTATAATTTTCCAATTATGTTAAAAAGGTAGATATTTAACCTATCTAGACATGGAGGTTTGTTGGGATTAAAGGAGTTAGAAACATCATTAACTTTTTAAGTAATGACTAAAAAGATGAGAGAGGTTGTAAGCCTCTCTAGAATTTGTTTATTAAAAAATTTCTTAAGAATGTGGAGATTTGAGGTCTAAACTCTTCTCCTTCCTAAGTTATTTTGGAAGAAACTAAGGAACTATTCCTGAATTTTCTCTATGGAAAATATTCTATAACCTCCATCATCAATAATAAAGTGAATATTGTTCCTATTTCTCTTGAAGATGATAGAGTGGTGGATGAACTTAGTATTTTATTTCCCTTTTTTCTGCCATTTGATTTTAAGGGATTTTTTTATAAAACTTTTCTAATCTTCTAAAGACTTAAACAAGAGCTTAGTAGCCTCTCTTTCCTTCTTAAAGAGGGATTGGTCATTTAAATTTTGTCTCATAAGGATCTAGATATTGTTAAGATTTGTTCTATTTTACTTCACTCTTACTTTGATGTATCCTATCTAATATCTGTTAAAAATTTTAAGGGAACTCCTAACAACTTTTAGTTTTATAACTATTCAACACACAGTAGTACCATTAATAGGAGTAGACTAAGCTTATTCCACTGTATGGAGGAAATTTTGTTGCTTGACTAGGAAATTTGAGAATTTATGTAAAAGATTTGTTTTTACTTAAAATAAAGATATTGACATGGATTAGAGAGCAATCAGAAATATTATGATTATCCATTAATGCATAAGAACCTAGAAAAGAGAAAATCTAGTAGGGGTTCATTAAAGCTCTATCAAGTTTCTCTATAATGAAAATATCCCCTTCTTTCTTTTTAGACCACGTGAACAAAGAACCACTAAGATTCAAATAAAAAAGGGAATAATCCTCTATACAATCCTAAAAATCCCTCATACTACTAAGAGAATAACTATTGATAATGATTACTACATGACAGAAAAGGATATAATTGAAATCTTCAACTCGAAGCTAAGGTTGGTGATTTATAGAAGAATTAATCCTTCTCACTCATTGTATAATTATTTCTTATGATTTTGATTATTTGAACCATACACATAGTTTACAAATAAGGAGGAGTTTTGATTTAAAGGATTGACTTTGAAGTGAATAAGTTGATTAGATTACATTAAAGGAGTATAGTTTAGGACTTCAAGATTCCACAAGACTAAAATTCTAACACTACTATTGTAGGACAAGTTACTAATGGCTTTCAATCTTTTAATGATAAAATCACTAGCTTTATTAAAAAGGAAATGGGATTTAATCTTATTTTTTATTAGACATATAAAAGAAGAATCAATAGACTTTAAAAAACTCCTAACACCTAACTGCTTTCCAATTCCAAAAAACTAAAGACATATAGAATAAAACTAAAGAGACTCCTAATTCCTAGATTTGCTCTAGATTTTATACTCTTCCTATTTGTAAAAGATGACTCTTATTGACCACTTAAGGTATAACTTGAGGGTTAAACAATTCAAAAATAAAGGATTTACTAGAGTTAATAAATGTCTTGACACTCCTCTTGAAATTTTTGAGCACTTTGGTCATTATAGGGGGCTTATATCAATTTTAGATTCTTTCCCTCTTTAGCTAACTCCTTCTCTAAGTTTCATTAGCTATCTTTTTTTATTGTTTAGCTTAGATCTTTTCTGGTTGTTATCAATTCCTTTTGGAAACCTATTTAAAATCCTAGAATAGTTAGCTTCCATTCCATTTTTTGGGGTTAAATCTCCAATCTCCATTTATAGGATATTAGAATCTCCTTTAGTGTAAACTCTCCCTCTTCATTCTATGTGGAAACTTTACAACTCTTTAGCCAATATTTCTTCAGGTCTAGTTCTACACAAATCCACACATAATTCACTCTTGACATTATAGCTATGGGATAATCCATCATTAGAGGCTTACCAACTACACTTATAATACGACCTAATCCTTCAGTTAACCAATATTCTAGTGGAATATTTGGAATCAAACCCAAACCCAGGCTTTGGTTATTTTCTCATAAAAACTAGTTTTTAGGTTCTACTTTTTAAAAAATAATGACTGGCCTTGGATATGTCATGAGCCTTTTTCTATATCAACATGTATGTCTTCATCAAAAGATGACTTAAACTAAAAAAAGTTATTTAGAATTAGATACCTAGGTTGCTAATAAACCACAACTCTTTTTGGACTTTTGAAAGTATTCTTTGGAATACTAAGTATGTAGGCCTTTCACTGATAAAGAAACCTATTAGCAATTGGCAAAGTTTTGTAGCACCCTTCTTTGCAAGATCTTATGGTGGAATGATGACTATTTAACCTTCTTCAACTTAGGAAGGGTAGAAACTAGATTTTTATTTGTCAAGGTACCTTCTTAAAAATCAGTACTCACAAGTTTCTAAGTCTACAATGTTGAGATGCTAGCTTCAAGATACACAAGGTTCTAGTTAATATTTGGACTTTGATCTTTTACTTTTGGATTAAGGTAAGTGACCGGAGTTTGGGAAGGAAACAAAGGCCACTGAGATAAAGGCGGTTAGGGTTAGGGTTAGGGTTATGGTTTTATGAAAGGTTCTAGGTAGGGTTTTAAGTGGTTATAGTCTGGGTACGGATGAGTGGATAATGGGTTAGAGAGGACATGAAATACTAGAAGTAAAGGAAAAAAAAGTTAGATTAAGGAAGGAAGATTGATGATTAAGGAGGAGAAAGCAGGAGCGGCTACATTGCTAGTTATCTCTCTTTAATACCAAAATTCTTAAAATTTTCATTTCATTAACCAATTTGTAATTAATTTAATCATAATTAAGATAAACGCTTTGGTTGTCAAATTTAAGTTTTAATTTATTTGGTGCCTAATTTTATGGTAACTATTTTAGTGCCTAATTTTATCATTCTTATATGATTGACCATAATTTATATACTTACAAATACTTCAAGTTTGCATTGAGATGTTACATCACGACTTCAAGGAATGATACTGAGATGTAATTGTTAAGTATTCAATAAAATGATTTTATGACATTTATAATAAAAGAAATAACATTTTTTATGATTTTCTAGAAATCAATATCACTTTGTTTTTACACATTTCTTTTGAATTAGGTTAATATAAATTGAAAGGAACTTTATAAATATTGTAAAGAGGGACATACAAGGAGTTTAATAA
Source organism: Pinacopodium congolense (assembly GCA_028565735.1). Lineage (NCBI taxonomy): Eukaryota > Viridiplantae > Streptophyta > Magnoliopsida > Malpighiales > Erythroxylaceae > Pinacopodium > Pinacopodium congolense. The sequence goes on along the minus strand of JAOXYD010010811.1, from coordinate 6,258 downwards.
CTTATACGTACTCTCTCCCTCGATGTGTGTTCTTTACAATGAGGTTAAGGAGTCAATTGAGCACTTTGTTTATGGCAAGTACATAAAACTTTTTAAATGCATATGATCTCAACTATATAGATTCTACAATATTACCTCTCTATTTGGTAAGCTATGGGATATAGTAAGACGGTTATTGAACTAAAACTTTTTAAATGCATGTGATCTCAAAATTTCTATCATTTAATTTGTTAACATATATATGCAATTTGTAATGAAATAAATGTAAGGCCTTATTTAGTTGGGTTTCTATTTTTGGTTTTCATTTTCTATTTTTCTAATCACAAACAAAAAAAAAAAGCACATAAACCAATAAAAAACATACTAATACAACACAAAAACTGGAAAAAAAAACACATACAAAAATACAAGAACCACAACCAAAAGCTATAACCAACAACCCAACTAAATGTGCCCTAATGATTTTTCAAATTATTTCATCATTCTAAAGTAGGTTTACCTAGGAAATTTTATCATTCACTAGGCTGTAAGTAATCACTCATAACCTATAATAATCGTGCAGTGATAATGTAAGAGGAAGGTGGAATCTTGATCATCATTAGCAAACTTATAATAATCATGAGACTAAATCTTGATCATCATTAGCAAACTTCCTGATATTGGTAAATCTCGAAAATAGATTGGTAAGGAGTAGCATTCCAAGAAATCCCTCATGTTGGCTTTGCTATCAAACTAGGAGTTGCCATCATGGTAGCCTAATGTTAGCTTTAATTCAATGTATTTTTTAATTCAATGATGTAGTAAGTGGTCTAAGTTAAATCACTAAATCAATTGTATACTTGATGGCTTGTATAACTAGTGTACTAGTGGTTTATATCTCCTAGCGAACTCTCTTAGCTTGGATTCCTTTGATTCAATAGTGGCATTCATTTTACTTTTTTTTACAAAAAAAATATATACCTACTTAATGGGTGTTAGAATAATTTTGTGATTTAACATAAATATAACTTCAATTTCAATTACAATTTTTAAGTTTAATTTTAATTTATATTTAATTTAAATATAACTCTAATTTCAATCAAGTTTTTAATATTAATTGGTATTTTATATCTCATTCAAATTAAACATCAATGAAGATTAAAGCTTCCCTTAATTTAACAAGATATATTTAAAATAGTAACTTATTTTATGAAATTTTTTTATTTTTTATGTAAAAAAATATAACTCATGTTAATTTGGTTGTTCTATCAAATTTAATTTCTTTACAGATCAATAACATAGAAAATTTTAGAAATAATACATTATAATAAAAGCTTGTAATTATATTATCTTATTTTTTATTATGAAGAACATTGTTTATTCTTAATATATTATATCATGAAATTATATGAATTAATGATTTCATATGAAATATAACTAAATACTTAGTTGATAAAGTGTCAACTAACATACAAATTATTTCATGTCGCCATATTAACATTACAACACTAGAAAGACAAAACCCAGATCTTGAAACTTTGGTGCAGCCTTTTAGTTAACTAAGATTTTGTTAAACCAATGGGGATTCCAATTAATAGTTTTGATGATAACAAAATAAATTTATTACTAATGATTTATTTTGTTGGTTGAAAGATAGGTCTTAAGATGATGTACAAAAGCACATACTAAGGCTAAAGGAATTTTCATTTTAAAGTTAAAACATGAAGGAATTGACATGAAAAGCAAATTAGAAATGAGATTAAGATCAAGATTGTTAAAGTTTAATACGTTGACCAATGTAATTTCTCTTTATAAATGTTATATTAATCTTCTTAATGTTCTTTATGGCTTCTCATGCATATTTGCATTACATTTTGTTCAAATATTATATGATCATTTGGATTTAGGATTTTTGCACAGAAGTTTGCATAAGCATTGCATGTTGGTTTTTTAATACAATTTTTCATAATCAAGAGGAATTTTGGGAAAGTTTTAAAGAAATCCATCTTCAGGCTTTAAAATGTTTTCAGGAAGGGTTTTTTTTAATGTTTGAGTGAACAATGATTTTGAGATACTAAAAAGGTTTGGAAATAGTTAGAAAGGTTTTAAATTTCATATGCTTTGAAAAAAAATACTTAAACTTCTATAACGTAAGATATATTTTGTTTTTATGTTCAATTGAAAGATTTCATGTATAAAATCACTCTAGGAAACTTTTGAAACTTGATAGTTCAAAAAACTAGTGTGTAAAAATTTTCAAAATATATATAAAGTTTCATATATCAAGACATTTAATTTTAATTAAAGAGTCTTTATCACTAAAATCTTTTAGGGGGAACCTTCAAAAGTTGAATGAATTTGCTTTTAGTGTTATCAATTTTAGGTTATGAAATTTGAAAAACAAGTTTTGGATTAACTAGTTGATCAACTCATGACAAATGGTCAACACTAGGCCATGTAGTCAAGCCTACAAGTGGGTTATGACCAGTTCTAAGTTTTGTTTAATAGTACTTTTCATGGATTTAATGGCTAAAAATAACTTCTAATAGGTATTTAAGCTAGAGAAGGCTATAAATAAGAGTAGTTGAACATTCTTTATGAAGTTTTATAGTTTGGAATGAGTTAAAAGAGTATTGATTAGTGTTAAAATGAATTTATGAGCTTTGAAAAGTGATTTTTAATTTTTAACTTTTAAAAATTTTTTGCATCTCATTCATTATGTTTTGTGACCCCCTTGAGCATTGTTTTTATGAAACTTGATATTGGATTTGTGTACTCTTGAATTGTGGACTTAAATTTTGATCTTGGGATGATTAGATAATAAGTTACTCTTTACCATTTTAAATAAAAAAAGATTTTATGTGTTAATCTTCATCTATTTAAGCAATATTTTATGGGTATCTTTTCACCCTTGTAAACAAGATGGCTAGGTTTCTTTTAACCCTTTAAAGCAAGATTCTTAGGTTTCCTTTATTACTTTAAAGTAAGATTATTAGTTTCCTTTTCACGTTCAAGAAATATTTATAAAATCACAAAGCATCTTGCTCAGTAGGAGTATCTTAGAGTGGGAGTGTAGTGTAAGTAAGGTAAGGAAAGTGGCTACCAGAGAGGAAGCCAAGTTGGCTTATAAAGCGCAAATAAGCTAATATGTGCTGGAGGTATGCTCTATTTGGCCTGCCCATCTAGACACTAAGCCCTTTTCATTATCATCTACCACCCTTTCTTTCCTCCCCTAGACCATTTGCTGCCTACTTGACTAGCCTTAACCCCTATTTTAATTAAAGCACTACACCAAGTTCTTTTTTTTATTCATTACTCTATTGGCTAGCTCGCAAGCCTACTTGACCAGTTAAACCACTCCATCTTCTTAGTAGTTATTCATTAAGCCCATCTTTAATGCATACTAATTTAGTTTATCCCCGACGGGATTTCTCAACTCAAATGGGGTATTTCTTCTGAAAAAGAGACCCTTAAGAACCTTTTCCTTCCAAACTAATACAAAAATTAGTTTTTTATATAATCTCTTCCCTTAACTCTTTGCATATTGTTATTTGATTGTTTAAGTTTAAATAATTATACCTATTTTAGTGTTATAATATTAATCATATTTTTTTATTCATCATCATTTTAGGTTGAATTGTGGTTACAAATTACATCCTTCGTAAAATTTAGTTTATGCTTATAGTTTGGAAAACTTTTGAAACTTACAATTCTCTCTCCTTTTAGGTGTCATTTAGGCGTAACATTTGGTGTGAGAGCCAGTTTCATTTTGTGCATATAATTTCTAATAAAATTATTGACAAAAGATCAAATATGGCACACTTAAATGCATTACATGTTCATCTATTCAAAAGGGACAAATTGTAAGAATGTTCCATTTTCTGATAAAAATGATTTTTCACATTGGAAAATTAAGATGATTTACGACTAAAAGTGTAAATATATATGATATTATTTCTAGTGGCAGTTTTATTCCACTAAAGTGGTAAATGATTAAAAATTTCCCAAATTAGAAGGAGAATAGGATGCTTTTGAAAAAGAATTAGTTTCTTTGAATAGTAATGTTTTGCATATTTTATTTTTTGGATTAGATAGAAATGCTTTTAATAAAATTTCTATGTGTAAATCAATTGATGAGATTTGGTGTAAATTCCAGTTTATTTACGAAGCTACCAATCAAATTAAAGAAGAGGAGAATGTGCAATCAAAAGAAAAACTTCTAAATAAGCACTTCATATCTAATAATGAGGATGAGGTACTTTCTAACTAAAATTCTTATGACAATGATGATGGTTATTATGATGATGAGTTCTCTGACAACGAGCTAGCAAAATGCATTAGGAACATAAGTTTGAAATGGAAGGATTTAGTCCAAATATAATGAGACACTAAAGCATTTGAATGAATGCATGGCTAAAAATGGGAATTTGACGTATGAATTGCATGACATAAAAGAGTCAAGCAGTGTGATCATTGGCATTAATAGTGAGCATAATTTAGTGCATGAGAATGAGACATTGAAAAAGGATATCAATTCTCTTAAAGAATCTCTAGCAAAATTCACTTAAGGGAAGGTAAAATTGAATAATAAATTAGGAGCCTAAAAGAGCTCCAATGATAGGTGTGGTCTTGTTTTTACCTAAGGGAGTATTCCGTCCTATGCCAAAACTACTTTTGTAAAGCACAAGAACTTAGATAATGAGCATATTCCTATACCATCCTATGAAAATATTGCAACATCTTCTAAATCCCAGCTTAGGAGAAATCATCATGCATTCGTGTATGGTAATGAGTTTAGAACTAGGAAGCAAAGTCATCTTAGAAACAATAGGCATAACTTATATAGGAATGCACAAACCCAAAATGACTCATTTAAGCCTTATGTAAAGCATAGTGGCAAAACTCATTTCCATATTCCTTATATATATGCACATAATACTAGGAACATATCATATTCATATCCTAGGTCCTAAACTCATTAAGGGAAGAATAGGCATAATTTTGGACCTTATATAAGATAAATGGCACGATTCATTTTCATACCTCTTACATGAATAAATATAAATAAAAAGCACACCTTTTGCATACTTAAGGGCTTATCATTACGCCATAAGAATTTACAATGAAAGAAACCTTATAATGCACATATATACATTCACAAGACTCATCATCATGTTCATTTAACATGTTACTATCATGGAAATTTTTTGTATATTTATTACTTTTGTTTTGCTAAACAAATATCTTTGAGAAAATCCTTAAGAATATAAGTTAAAAAGAGTGATCAAATTGAGCTCCAAGGACCCAAATTCATATAGGTAACTAGAACACATTGATTCTTTGTTTTTTTAGGTTAAACAAATGCATGTCAATTGAGAAAACAACAAGTGGCATGTCCAACCTTCAAGTAAAAAAAAACCAACAAGATCCCTCATATAAGCCAACCAAGCAAACACATTGTTGAATAAAGTAATAAATAAAATGTGGTAACAATTAGAAGTACAATGAGGAGGTACAATTTACTTTCATATTGAAAACAATTGAAAATGTTGATTTTCCTTAAGATGCACTTTTTGGTAGAAAGATCTATTGCATCTATCTAAGGGGACATAATAAATGCCATTACATAAACAAAATAGAATGATTTTTGGAAATTGGTATCATTTTTGAAATTGGTAAATGTTTTGAAAGATTCTTTGCATGAGCACTCTTCCTTTATGTGTCTTGAAGAAATGTCTTTTTCATGTTTACATTTCCCTTATGATAGAATCTTCATAGGGGTCAATTGATATGATTTTTATGGTTAATTTGTTGAATTATCACCCCTAATTCAGTGTTTAATTATTTAATTAATGTCTTATATTGTTTGATTTGCAAAATGGAGCTTAATGATGAAGATTGGATAGAAAACATCAAGAACACCTCTTAATTCTGTTCATTAACAATACCACGAGAAGGTGCCGTTGTCTGATAATCAAGTGGCCGTTATAGTGTCCAGGTTTCGAGCTATAACGGCACCCTAAGAGAGTGTTGTTGTACTCCAAGTTAACAATTTCAGCTCCAAATATTGAGAATTTCAAACCTAGTGTGATCTTCATTAATCCACTTGACTCTTGGCATGTGAGGGGAGTCTCCAAAGCTTGAATACAGCCAAGAAAACACAAAACACACATACACAATCCAGAGACTTCAGATCTAACTCCTAGTTAGAGAAGCTCGTGCTTCTCTCTTACCTTTTCTTTGATAGTTTAGGCTTCAAACACTTGTAATTCAAGTTTT
>JAOXYD010010801.1:0-15155 GCA_028565735.1 Pinacopodium congolense | reverse complement strand
TTCAATTTCATCAATTTCAACTCAATTTAATCCCTAATTAACATGTAAAACATGTATTTACAACTAGGGTATAATTTGGGGCTTTACATTTTTAGCTAAACTAATGGCATTTTTATTATTACATCTAATAGGTACATTATTAGGTTCAATGCCATAATTCCTAAGTTGTTGCCTAAGCCATGAAATTTTTGTATAATAACTACCCACAAAAACATACTCGACTTTTACTATGGAAAAATCTACCGAATATTATTTCTTACTAAATCATGAAAGTAATGCATTTCCTAAAAATTGACATACTCTAGATGTACTTTTCCTATCTAACAAAAAACCCACATATTATGTATCTAAATAGCCAACCAAATCTAAAAGTGTATTCCTAAGGTATCAAAGACTTAAATGATTGTACCATATAAGTACCTAAGGATGTGATTAATGGCTAATAGATGAGATTCCTTAGGGGATGATTGAAACCTACCATAAAAACATATAATAAATATGATATCAAATCTAATAGTAATATGATACCTCAATAGAGTTTGACATCTACTAGTTTACCTTCCTCATCCTGATTTAGCTTTGTTAATGTGCTCATAGAAGCTCCTAAAGGTTTGGCTTGGTTCATGCAAAAGAACTTGAGTAGCTCCTTTGTATACTTTACTTGATTGAAAAAAATTCCTTCCTTTATTTGTTTTATTTAAAACCTACGAAAGAAGTTTAGTTCACCCATCATGCTTATCTCAAACTCCCTACTTATACACTTTGAAAACTCTTACACAAACACTCATTAGTGGATGCAAACATAATATCATCCCTATATATTTGAACAATCAAAATGTCATTTTTATCTTTCTTAAGAAACAAGGTTGCATATACCTTTCCTTTAATAAAACCATTTTTCAAAAGAAATGCACTCAACTTATCATATCAAGCCTTAAGTGCATGTTTCATACAATACTTTATTTTCTTTAAAAACATGATTGGGCGCATCATGTATTTCAAAACCAAGGGGTTGTTCTACACATAACTCATCTTGTATAAAATCATTTAAAAATGCACTTTTAATATCCATTTGAAAAAGCTTGAAACCTATAAAGGATGCAAATCCAAGTAAAAGCCTAATTGTTTCTAACATAGCTACAGTTGCAAAATTTTGGTTATAATCTATACCATCTTTTTCATTAAAACCTTTAGCTACTAACCTAGCATTGTTTCTTACTGTGTTTCGTTGTTTGCCTAATTTATTCTTAAAAACCCATTTGGCACCTATAATTGGGTGATATCTTGATCTAGCTATTAAGTTCCACAGTTATTCCTTTTAAATGGATTTAATTCTTTATTAATGATGAAATCCAATATTCATTACATAATGCTTCTCTTACAGTCTTGAGCTCAATTTATTAAAAAAAAATGAAAGATGAGTCAATTTCTAAAATGAGAATGAGTAGTTACTCCTTATTAAACATCACTTAGTTTTTGCTCTTATGAATGGTCTTGCTTATATTTCTAATCCTTAAGAATCTTCCCATCCTTCTTTTTTCTCACTTGACTCAACAATTAGTTCGAGTGGTCTATTTTGACTAATCTTTACTATTTAAAAATATGATTTATGTAAATCTATTAAAGTCATCTATAATGAAAAATGCATAAAACTTACATCCTAAAGTAGCTACTCTAGTAAGTCCAATTAAATCCATATGAAGTATTTCTAAGGGTTAAGAAGTAGTTACCAATTTCTTAATTTTAAAGGAATTTCTTTTTTTCTTATTTGACATACTTTACAAAGTCTATTTTCTTAAATTTCATGCTCAAGGGCCCATTTATTAATTGATTGGATTTAAGGTTTGATATTAGCTCTATGCTTGTATGTCTAGGTCTTCTATGCCAAACCCATACATCTTCACTTATAAAAACTAAACACTTCATATCAAGGTTATAGAAATTATCTAGATCATCAATGTAAATATTTCCTTCCCTTTTTTACTAGAAATGCAATACCATTATCAATTATTATAGAAACTATGCATGCATTTCCTTATAAACTTACTTTGTAATCCATATCACATAATTTACTAACACTAAACAAGTTATATTTTAAACTATCAACTAAGAGAACATTATCAATAAAAGTATGGTTTTCCTTACCAACTTTTCCAATGTTAATTACCTTACCATTGGCTTTATCTTTAAATGTGTCAAATTCATCATCTTTATTCTTATGTTAGATGAATTGAGAGTGGTCATTGGTCATGTTCCCTAAACATCTACTATCTACATATCATTTTCTCTTCTTTTTGATGACCTAAAAAAATAAGAAAATCATTTTAATTTAGGTATTTATATTAATTTAGGTCCTTATAGGATAGTTACCTTCCTACCACTCCAACCTCTTGGAAAAATCTTCCATGTGTGGGAGCATGAGTCAAATATCTATGTGTGTGTGTGTGTGTCTATGTATGTGTGTGTGTGTGTGTGTGTGTGCATACCTAGATCTTATCTCATTATAGGTCTAAAGGTGGTGGTTTGGCCTAAGTTAATAATATTGCATCCTAGAATTATGTCTACCTTTTGGTTCTTTTCTAGGTCTTGTGTTATGACTATACATGTATGCATAATATTGCTTCCTAGGTTGTGCCCTACTTATAGATGCCTTTTTTTCACGTGGCCTATATATAATTACATCTTATACTTTTTTTTTCCCTTATCAAAGGTGCTCCTACCAGTAGATGGTGCTTTCTCACTAGTGTATCCTAGTCCATATTTATCATTTTTAAACTTTTATGCTCCTAATATTGATTCTAATTTTTCATTCTTTATAGTAAATTTAAACAATAATTCTTTAAGAGATTCTATTTCTTTTATCAAAGATTCATTTTCATTTATCAAATTTAACTATTACTTTTATCTACATTCTTTGATTCTAATTTATTTCTAAGTTTATCACTTTCTAATTTACATTCTTCTAATAATTTCAAAGTTTCTCTATAATTTGTAGACACTTTCTTCTTTTTCTTAGTCAAAACTTCCAGGTGTTCTACTAACTCATCATAAATAAAATCTATATCGCATTCATCATTGCTATAAGGAGTAGAGCAAGATGGTACCTCATCATTTATCATGAAGCATAAGTGTGGCACATCATCTTCTCCTTTAAACCCACTAGTATCATCCCATGAAGCAACTTTCAAAGCCTTCTTCGTCTTTCTTTCCTTCTTTTCCTTTTTGTCACTTTCGTTAAAATTCAAGCATTGTGACCTTATATGACCTATTTTCTTGCATTAAAAACGTGTAGTATTAGTTAATTTATTTCTAGAATTGAACTTACCTTATCTTCAGACCGTATTTCAAGTGGATATCTTATTATTTGAAAACTCCTTGAAACTCCTTGTAAGTGGAGCTATATCCTTATCACCACTTCTACTTGTGGAGGCGGCCTCATCGTTATAAACCTTCCCTAATGCCTTGATTTTCGTGTTTTTGTTTCTTAGATGCTCCAATCTTTATGTTTTTCATTTTTAGCCTAATTTCATATGTTAAGAGGGATCCAATCAATTCTTCATAAGGAAGGTCATTTAAGTTCTTTGCTTCTTACATGGTAGTCACTTTAGCTTCCCATATCTCTAAGAAGGATCTTTCTCATGAGTTCAATGTTAGTGTAGGTATTATCTATACCTTTAGGAGTATTTATAATATATATAAATCTAGTATATATGAAGGATATACTTTCATCATACAATAAGTGAAATAATTCATATTGATTTATCAACATGCTAACCTTCCCTTAAATTGGTTTATTTTTTCATGGGTCACTTCTAGAGTATGCCAAATTTCATAGACAATTTCACATATAAATACCTCATTGAACTCATTTCTATATAAGGAATAATATAGGATATGCCTAGCTTTGTTGTCTAAAGATACTACATTCTCATCATTACTATTCCACTCATCCTCATATTTTGACATTTAATGATTTCCTACAACTTTAAAGGCATAGGTTTCTTATGATACTATTTTCCATAAATTCACACTACTGGCCATTAAAATTCATATCATCCTAGTTTTCCAATATAGGTAATCATTTCCATCAAAATATGGTATTAGTGTTTTGGTCTTACATATTACTGGATAGGGCAAAAAAAAAAAAAACTTTTGTGAACTAAATGAGGTTTTAATCTTAGTTTTAATGATTGCAAAATATGATTCTTAATGATTTGAGTTAATAGTGTAAGTTTAAATGATGGGCACATTTGGAATCAATTCGAAGAGAAAAGTTTGAAGTTGAAGGAAGAATTTGAAAGAAAATGGAAAAACCAACAATGTGGTAGCTTTAAGATCATTATTTTATTCCTTAAAACTTGTTTCTAGGTTTTACTTAAAGTTCAATTGATCAAATGGCTTAAATTTAGCGTTCATTTCATAAGTTTAAAGTTTCATAAACTTTCACTAAAGAGGTTAATTTTTGAATTTAAGACAATTAAATCAACTTTATTAATAAAATAGCCTTGAAATGTGTTAAAACTTATGAGTGATGATTTTGAAGTAAATGAAACAATTTTTTAATCATTTGGATTGATTTTGAATTTTTTAAGAACAAACTTTCCAAAAAATGCAAAATAGGTCATAATTTAAAACAATTTGTGTTTTTTATCTTAATTTTCATGTCAAAATTTGCTTAGGATATGATTTGTGACTTGTTTGGATTGAATTGGGAAAATTAATTGGACTATTTTAAATCAAATTAACCAATTAAAGTGTGCATTTAACTGGTCAACCAGTGAGCCTTACTAGTTGACCAACTATCCACTGGCTAGTTTTCCAATAAGTTGCAACTCTTAGTTTTTAACCATTTTTCACCCTCTAATGGCTATTGTCACATATAATGACTATATTCACTTTTTAACACTATAAATAAGAGTTCTAAAGCTTTCCTTTTTCAATCTTTATGCCATTTTATTAAAGTTTAATGCTGTCAAAGTCACATTTACATAAGTTTCCTAGTTTTTGTGTTCATCATCATTCATCTTCTATTTTGCTTATTTCAAATCCAATTTTCTACTACAAAATTGTTACATTATATTTATTTAAGCTTTCAAGCCCTCCATTGATCATATATCCCTTGTTTTTAAATTAAAAAGGCATTATTTTATTGAATTTTATGTGAAACACTTCATAAATGTATTTTATTATTACTAAAGGGGGTTTTTTTTTTTGACTCATTTGATTATGTAATCTTTTAAAGGCTGTTCTTTACCTCATAAAGAGTTGTTAAAGATTTCTCTTCACCTTCCATAAAGAAGATTTTGATTTATAATGGTTACTATTCACTCATTCAAGAATATTTTATTTGTTCTTTTGAGATAGTGGAAAACTCCAACATCATTAGTGTTGAGAGAAGAAGTAGGCAAGTTGATGGCCGTTAAACCTCTATAAATTATGGAGCATCCTATCATCCTTATACTCTTTATTTATTGCAAAATTTGTTGATTATTTTTTGTTTATATTAGGGTTATATTAACATAAATATTTACACCACATTTTAAGTTGAATATTTGTTCAGTGATTACACCTAGTTGAATTGATTTAAGTGTCCTAGTTTAATTAGTTTAGGATATTTTTAAAACTCTCAATTCAACCCCCCTATTTCTTGAGTGCTTTTAGGGCTTATAATTAGTATTAGAACCAGACTCACTTGTTCATATAGATTTTTTAATGAAAATAGTGGGTTAAGTTCCAACTACGACATCTTTGTTAAGTTCATCTAGCAATGAGGAGAAAAACATTAGTAAAGCATCTTTCTTTTATGGGAATTATTATCTTTATTGGAAGACTATGATGAAATTCTTCCTTAAGACCAAAAATATTAAATTATGAGATATGCTTACTGTAGGGCCATACATTTCCACCAAATTTGAAAATAAACAAAGAGTCCTAAGGTGAAGGAAGAGTGGACATTGGAAGATGAGAGATTAATTTCATTGGATAGTAAGACCATTTATTTTTTATTTTATAAATTAAGTAGAAATAAATTAAATAGAATTTCCACATATGAAAGGCTCACAAAATTTGGTACACTTTTGAGATCACACATAAGGGAAAGAACCAAGTGAAAGAGAGTAAGGTCTCCATACTTACTCAAAAATATGAATTGTTTTCCATGTATCATGATGAAAGAACTTCTAACATTTATACTAGATTTATTGACATCATTAATGCATTAAAAGTATATGAAAATCACATTAAAATGTTGAGCTTGTGAGAAAAAGTTTGAAATCATTACCGAAGGAATAGGAAGCTAAGATCACTGTCATCTAAGGGGCGAAATACCTTAATGCGCTTCCCTTAGAATAATTGATATGATCTCTTGTCACACACAAAATGAGGTTTAAGGTGACAAAGACTAAGGAGGAGGAAGTAACTTCAAGAAGGAAGAATTTATCACTTAAGGCCATCAGGAAAGAGAAAAGGGATGAGGAGACCACTTCAAATGATAGTGAAGATAGCATTGCCCTCCTCCCTATGAAATTCAAGAAACTCTTGAAGAAGAAGAAAGCTTTCTTTAAGAGAAGAGATCAAGGTAAACGATTACAAAAAATCACCTACTAATGATGTTTGATTTGAATATATGAAATTAGGCAACTTTAGAAACCAATGCCTACTTCTAAAGAAGAATGAGATGGAAGAAAGAAGTAGAAAGAAGGAAAGAAGGGAGAATAAGGAGAAAAAGATGAGGAAAGCTTTGAAGGATAAGTTATGGAAGACATTACATGAATTGGAGAGTGAGAAATCCGAGAAGGAAGTTTCCAAACTTTTGCCTTAATTATGATGATTTAGTTAGGTGCTTACCTTGTGAAACTTTGAAAAGGAAGAAATTATCTTCCAAATACAAGGAAAGCATGAAGTTGGTGGATGATCTTAGGTTTCAAAATGAGAGGTTAAAAAATGATTTGCATGCTTTAGAATCTAGGAGTGTGGTTGTTGTTGTTGATGATGATAGACAGCATTTGATGCATGAAAATGATTCTTTAATGAATGAGGTAAAGCCTTCAAAAGAATCATTAGGAAACTTTCCAATTGAAAGGAAAAGTTATATAGCATGCTAAGATCCCAAAAGGCTTCCAATGATAGATATGGCTTAGATTTCACTCAATGAAGTGGAACTCCTGATGCCAAAACAACATATGTGAAGGGAAAGAGTTTAGATGAAGACCATGCTTCTGGGTCATGTTTTGACTATGAGGTTCAACATTTAGCTCACAATCTAGGAAGAACAATCATACATTTATACATGCATCTAGTCCAATATACAGGAAGAATTTGTAGGCTCTTAAAAATATATACAGTTTCTTTAAAAGTGCACAATCTACATATGATATGTATAGGCCACCAATTATGCAATTTACGACTACACCCTCACATGTGCCTTACTCATATTCTAGGTTAACGTTTCATCATTGAAAATAATTTGGGAATGATGTTCATATAAATGTGTGTAGCAATAAATTTAGGCCAATTTTACATTTTCATGATGTTTTGTATGTTATGGTAGATGTGGACATGTTGAAAATTTTTGTTTTGACAATCAATCATGATTTTCTAGTTTACCAAAGGGCTTAGGCCTCTTGCCCTTAAGGACCCAAAGTAATGTGGGTACCTCAATTAAAATGATTTTTCTTTGTTTTGCAGGATTTCAAAAGTAGTAGTTGGTATGTAGATAGTGGGTGCTCTAGGCACATGTTGGAAGATGCTTCTCAATTTATATCCTTGAAGAGTAACGATGGAGGATATATCACTTATAGAGATAATGCCAAGGGTAAGATAATTGGCATTAGAAAATTTGGTAAGAATAATGCAACTATTGATAATGTTCTTTCATAGAAGATTTAAAACATAATCTGTTAAGTGTTAGCCAACGTTAGGATAGGGATTTCAAAGTGACCTTTAATGGAAAATCATGCATATTTTCTAAAGTCATAAATAATGACATTATTTTCAATGGTAAGAGAGAGGGAAATATTTATACTATTGATTTTAATAATCTCTCTAACTATTGTATTAAGTGTTTTAGTTCTATAAATGAAGATGCTTAGATATGGTATAGAAGATTAGGTCATGTTAATATGGAGCACATTTCCAACCTAAGCAACAAGTAGCTAGTAAATGTGTTACCAAAGGTGAAGTTCAAAAAAGACAAGGTTTATGATGCATTTCAAAAAAGGAAACCAAACTAAAAGCTCTTTTAAGAAGAAAAATATGGTAACAATTTTTAAACCTTTGGAATTATTGTATATTGATTTATTTGACCCATATATAATTGCTGCTGTATTGATTTAATTTCACTAACTTAGCTTAATAAATCAATAAATTCATATACAATTCTAATTAAAATCCAAATCAACTTAATATCAGTGTACAAGTCATAAGCAATAAAGTGGAGCACATTTAAGACTCTAGAATGTCGAACCTCTAGAGAAAATGTGTGAATGCTATGGCAATTAGATTACAGTTATCTAAGGAACTCAAAAATTCTAATTTAAAGGGGTTAGATTTACTAAAAAGAACTAAAAAGCTTCCAATATTGCAATTTCATTTCAAGTTGTATAAGGATTACCAAATAATTAATTTTCTAAGGACTAGGGCTAAATGACTTAACTAAGTTATGAAATGGATTGGAATTTCTAATCCAACGCCTTCACTAAATCAAGACAAAGCTATAGTTAAGTCAATGCCTTTTCTCTAACCATCTTAAATTGATCTTTGATTATTTCATCAATTAATAGGCATTAGGCTTAAAGTTTAAGAAGTTCTAATCCTAAATTTTTATTCAAGATTAGTGCCCTCATGATAATCAAGGTAGATTTCTCGAATCCTTGAATTAAACCATGTTGTTTACAGAATTTTCAATAATTAAAGTAGAGATTGTCGGATCTTTAACCATCTTACATCATATTCCAAGTGGCCAACTCAAAACAAGCATTAAGATCTCAAATAAACAAATATTATCATCCAATTATGTGTTATAAACTCACTAAAGATATTCAAGAACCTATCCTTAACTATATTTTAGCTTAAAACATCATAAATAAACAAGAAAATTCATATTGAATCAAAATAGCCTACATTGTTGCCATATATGTGAGCAAAGGAGGATAAAACAGGAGATTTAATGTTTAGAAAGAACCAAAATGATGGACCAAATTGATAGATAGCTTCCAATCACATCTATGAACTCCCTTGAATCCTCAAAACAACCTAAAATTACAATATACAAAGGTTGGAAAAGAAAAGGGAAAGAAAACCTAAAAACTAAGGAAAGAAGAAGAGAATTTGATGAATGACATAAATTCTCCCTTTAAATCTGACCTAATTGCCCAAAATATGATCTCTAAGGCTTCTTATATATGTTTAGAGTAATTAGGAATAGATTGGGAAAGTTACAACAAGTGGAGGAGCAAGTTGCAGCTAAAAATCGCGTGACAACTACTTAAATAGAGCTTAAAGAATATCATAATGGCGTCGTTTATCTACCGTTGTTGGACTCCCAAAATTGACTTAAATGGCGTTCTACAGAAGTAAAATGGTGGTTTTCTTAGACAACCATTAAAGTCCATCAATTTGGCATTTTTGTTGAATTTTCGAGATTTTCTCCACTTTTTAGCTTCCATCTACAATGTACATGAATATAAACGATATTTAAACACTTTAGCGTTAATTAGAAGAAAATGTACATTAAATTGGCTTGAAATGGATATGAGAATCTATTAATATTAAAGCTTAATAACTCCCCTACACTTATCTTTTGCTTGCGCTCAAGCAAATCACTAAACCATCTATCTCAAAATAGCCTATAAACATAGGAAACGTTGCTCAACCTTATATGAATAACCAAAGATGTAAATTAACAAATAACTACAAATAACTTCATATTCCTTCAAACTTCAACCTAACTTGCATAAAATGATTTCCATGCATAAAATGGATATACACCATGCAAAATAACTCAACTTTTAAGTAAATTCACATCTTTTAATCATTAAGCACAAATTTAAGCAAATAAGTGAGCTTTTAAGTCTTGATTGAGAGATCATTTAATCTTTTTACGTGAAGATGAACATTTTATTATGAACATCTTTGGTTACTCAACTAAGTCACCTCACATCAATTGGCTATTAACACCACTTTTTAACTTCAACCAATTGGTTCAAAGCCAGCAGAGAGAATAAACATTTCTCACTTTTCACAAATTAAGCACATATTTTCATTTTTTCAATTTTTCTTTTTCATTGAATTTGATTGATTTTTAACTAAATAAGATATGAAAATGTTAAAAGAAGTCATAAAAAGCTTTATGGATATACATTTTATACATGGAATCTCATAATGCTTATCAAATATCCATAATTCAAAACATGAAATCATCAAAATTCATTGTTAATAAACAAGCGTAATTGATAATATAACATCTGAAAACATCAAAATGATTGAATTCAAAAGGAAATATGTCAATGAAGGCATCAAAATCCAAAATAAAACCTGACAAATTATATATTATCATGAAAAAGATGCTAAAATGATAAACTTTAAGACAAATAAAAGCATAAGTGTGATCATCTATTCCCTCCCCCACACCTAAATTGAACATTGTCCTCAATATTCTTAAAATACATAATAAGCACATATATAAGGGATAAGGAACAGAAAGCACCCGAATAGAAAATAAAATCACTTGAAGGTCCGTTGAAGGTTCATTTTGACACTTGCTCCAGAAGATAACAAGGATTGAATATAAAACTACATATCCAATAAAAGATAATCAAAGCACCAGAAACCAAATAAAAGCAGCTATGTTCCATAATGGAAATATGCCTAAAGAAAAAAAAAAGAAGCATAGAAAAGAAACAAAAGAAAAACACACCAAACAAAAGAAAACACACCAAGGCACATTTTAAATACTATTACTATGGTTGGGTTGCCTCCCAACAACCATACTATTACTATTGTTAGTCTCTTCCTTAGTCCAGTATCTAACATATTTACTTCATTCTCATAAAAATCAAAACAGGCCAAACTTTGAAAGGGTTTTAAAATATGCAATCGATTTTGACAATTAGAACTTGACCCTTCATGGAACACCACTCATGAATTTTAAAATTATATGGTAAAAAGTATTGAATTACCATATCTAGCCTAACATCAAAAGCATTATCACTAATAAAATCCATAAACTCTACTTATTTAGCATATTCAACCTCATTATGCTTAACAAATCTATGAAAATTTTGCATTTAAGAACCTTAAAATCATTGTCTTCAACTTGAATATCATCCATAACACCAATGAAATCAATATAAGCAGCATCTGGATGATCATTTAACAAGTATAAATGAGTACTTTCATCACTTTCAGTGTTAACAATGACGTTTTCACATTTAATTTCAAAATTGTCCTTATAATCCCTAAAATTCACAACATGATGGTTAGAAGTTATGGAAAAATCATCATCATCATCAGCCATAGCACAAACTTCTAACTTAGTTTGCTCACATTCAATAGTTGGAGATGGAGTAATAGGTGTAATTGTTACCATTAACACTTCTCTTAAATTAGGATAAGAAGGTTCCAAGTCTTTGACTATAGATTGATTGTTAGCTAGATGCTCATCTAATTGAGATACGTTATACAAGGATTTGTGCAATTTTTGAAACAATTGAATATAGTGTCTAGACTGAGCATCCATCATCTATAGATATCAAACTCTAGGTAGATAACACTGGAAATTTGAATCAGAAAATAAACTAGGTGAAGTATCTTTATTTCCATATTCTTTCTCTACTTCACTACTTTCCATCACTTTTCTTTCATTCTTATCTTCATTTACATCCTCCAATCCATGACTATTGGTCATAGTGATGGCCATAACATGATCCTTAGGGGTAGGTTCAGGCATACTACATAAGGGTTTAGGTAACCTCTCATCTAAAAGCTGTGCAATCTGATCTACTTGAGTCTCTAAGTTATTAATTGAATTTTTATGAGTTTTCATCCTAAACTCATTGCTTTGAATATATTTCATCACTATATCTTCAATATTGGACTTTTCATAGTCAATTGGCTGATATAGGAATTCAAATTGAGGATTGACACGAGAATTTTGGTTGGCTGGATGATAGTTTGACAAAAAAGTGGGGTACCTCTCCTTAGAAAGATTATAAGAGTCCATTCCTTGCATATTAGAAAGATAATGATCTAGGGAAGGTTCAGAGGCATAAGAAGGGCTAACTTGGCAATCTATTGAAGCATGAAAGAAACTACCACAACAATCATAAACTTTAGAGTTTTAAAATGCATTACTACCAATGTTAGCTTGTAAACCTTCCAATTACTTACTAAGGGCAACTGTTTGAGCTGGTAAATTTTGGACAACATTAATATCTTGAGCTTTAAATGGTTTCCTATGAAAAAGGCTTATAGTTATATTGAAAGCTATTAGAGGCCATGTCCTCAATTAACCTATATGCTTCATTTAGGGTTTTTCTTATTAGAGTACCACCACCATCAGCATCTATGAATTATGATTGGAATTGGTGAGTCTTGGATAAAAGATATGCACTTTCTCACAAATACTAAAGTTATGCATAGAACAAGTAGCAAGTAGCTCTCTAAATCACTCCCAAGACTCATGTAAACTCTCATTCTCATATTGCTAAAAATATGAAATTAAAATTTTCAATTTTGATATCTTAGCTGAGGGAAAGAATTTAAATAAAAAGCAATTTGCAAGATCATCCCAAGTTGTGATGAAATTAGGTTGGAAGGTGTCTAACCATGTGTGAGCTCTATCATTCAGAGAAAAAGTAAAAAGCCTTAACTTAAGGACATCTTCTGAAAGGCCATGACTTCTATAGAGATTGCAAATGTTTATGAAATTTCTTAAATGATCATTTGGATGTTCTAAGGATGAACTAATAAATTGAGAAGACTTTATCAAAGAAATGACAACATGTGGAATTTCAAAATCATTTGAGTATATCCTAGGCCTAACAATGCTAGAATTAGGACAATTCCTAGTTTGCATGGTTAATTCTAACATGGTTGGTTCTTTAAGAGGTTGAACATTTAAGTTCTCGTGACATTCCATTTCTAAATGCACTTGATTCTCACTAAACATATATTCAAGAGAAGCATAAACTAAAAGTCAAACTAAAGGAAATAAGAAACAAATTAAACCTAATAAGAAAATAACACAAAATCAAGTACATAAGAAAGACAAGTAAATGTAAACACACTATAAACAATATTTACACCTTAGAGAATTTGATACTAATATTTTCCTAATATAACAGCTATTTTCCCTGGTAATGGCACTAAAAAACTTGTTGTGTTAGTTTGATATCACTAATTTAGCTTAATAAATAAATAAATTAACATGCAATTCCAATTCAAATCCAAATTAAACTTAATAGAAGTGTATCGATTGCAAGTACTAAAGTGGAGCAAATTTAAGACTCTAGAATGTCGAAGCAAGTTATGAAATGGATTGGAATATCTAATTTAGGGCCCTCACTAAATTAGGACAAAGCTATAATTAGGTCAATGCCTTTTCTCTGACTATCCTAAATTGATCTTTTTCTATTTCATCAATTAATAGGCATTAGGATTAAAGTTTAAGAAGTTTAATCCTAAATTTCTATTCAAGATTAGTTCCCTCATGATAATCAAGGTAGATTTCTTAGATACTTGAATTAAACCATGTTGTTTACTTAATTTTCCAATAATTAAAGTAGAGATTATCGGATCTTTAACTATCTTACATCATATTCCAAGTGGCCAACTCAAAATAAGCATTAAGATCTCAAATTAACAAAGATTATCATAGAATCATGTGTTATAAACTCACTCAAGACATTCAAGAACATGTCCTTAACTAGAATTTAGCTTAAAACATCATAAATAAACAAGAAAATTCATATTGAATGAAAAAATCCCATGTTCTTGGCATTTATGTGAACAAAGGAGGATAAAACAAGGGATTTAATATTTAAAAAGCACCAAACGATGGAAAAAACTAATAGATAGCTTTCAATCATGTCTATGAACTCTTTTGAATCCTAAAAACAACGTAAAATTACAATATGGAAAGGCTGAAAAAGAAAAAGAAAAGAAAACACTAAAAACTGAAGAAAGAATAAGAGAATATGATGTTTGATCTGAATTCCCCCTTCAAATCCTGCCTAACTACCCCAAAAATGATCTATAGGGCTTCTTATATATGTCTAGAACAAGTAGGAACAAGTTAGGCAAGTTGCAGCAAGTGGAGGAGCAAGTTATAGCTGAAAATTGCGTGACAGCATAACAACGTCGTTTATCTACAGTCCCTGGACTCCCAGAACTGAATTGAATAGTGAGTTAGAGGAGTAAAATGGGGCTCTTCTTAGACTGCTATTTAAGTCCTTCAATTTGGCATGTTTGCTAAATTTTCAATATTTTCTCCACTTTTTAACTTCCATTTGCAATGTACATGAATATAAATGATATTTAAACACTTTAGCATCAATTAGAAGAAAATATACATTAAATTGGCTTGAAATGGATATGAAAATGTATTGAAATCAAAGCCTAACAATGACTAGTTTAGGTGGACAATTATATGTTTATGTGATAGTTAATGATTTTAGTATGTATATATGGATTATAATTCTTGCTAGTAAAGATGAATGTTTTGGATCTTATGTTAAAATTGCTAAGAGAATGCAGTTAGAAAAAATAATATATGATTTCTTCAATTAGTATTAGTCACGATAGGGAATTCAAGTATGAGCTATTTAAGTCATACTGTGAGGAAAATGGTATTTTCCATGATTTTTCAATTCCTAGGTCCCCTCAACAAAATGAAGTTTTTAAGAGAAATAATAGAACATTATAAGAGATGGCTAAGACTATGTTAAGTCAATATAGTGTTCCCAAATATTTTTGATGGAATCTATAGCTTATGCTTGTCATATATCTGATAAGGTCTACATAACACCTTATATAGATAAGCCCTTTATGAACTTTGGTATAGGAAAAAATCCAAAGGATAATTGTAAGTCCTATGGCACCCAAGAGGGGGGGTGAATTGGGTATTAAAAACTTTTTACAAACTTAAAACTATCAAC
>JAOXYD010010790.1:0-15155 GCA_028565735.1 Pinacopodium congolense | reverse complement strand
GTATATGGTAAGGCTTATGATTTTCCAGTTGAATTGGAGCATCATGCTTATTGGGCCATTCATTTTCTAAAATTTGACTTAAATAAGGCTGGATAAGAAAGACAATTGCAATTGAATGAGTTGGATGAGTTTCGTCTTGAAGCTTATGATAACTCTAAATTTTATAAAGAATGAGTTAAGAGGTAGTATGATAAGCATATCATTCATAAAGAGTTAAAGATTAGTGATAAAGCCTTGGTATATAATTTAAGATTGAAGTTGTTTCTAGGCAAATTAAGCTCAGTATGGACGGGCCCTTATGTTATAACTAAAGTTTATCCATTTGGAGCAATTGAAGTTACTAATGATCACTCATCTTTCAATGTTAATTGGAAAAGAGTGAAATTGTATATATCTAGTTCATTTAAGGAGTCTTTTGAGACTATTTCACTGTTTAATCCTCATTGAGCTAGGAATTCTCCAAGTTAGATAGGTAATTGTGTGTGATTTTATTTTATTTTGGGTGTTAGGATCTTTAAATATTTTGTTGAAGCTTTTTTAAGTGTGTTTAATTAAGTTAAGTGTGTTTTCGTTAGAATAGCCTTAGTTTGGTAGGGTTTTCTTTCATTTTGGAGTGTTTTTGGTCACCATTCTGATGCCATTTGATGCATAATCCAATTCATGTTGATAGGATTTGAATTTAGGAGGTTTTAGTTGGGAATTTGGAGGAAATTTGGGTCATTTAGCATTAAAAAGACCATCAACGGCAGTCTCAGAGACCATCGTTGAATGACTTGTTTCTGGAGCATCAATGGCGAGCTGTTCATCTTTTAATAACGCTGTTGTATGATGGACAGGGTGCCGTTGAAGAGTGAAATAGAGATAAACATATCACAGTTTCACTGTTTATCTTTGTCTTCTCCCTCCTCCTCCTCCTTCTCTGAAACACCCTTATCATCCTTAAATCTTCAAACCCTCATATCTTGCTCATTTCTCACTCAAATCGTGTGTGTTATGTATTTATTTGTCACATTTTAAGTTCTCTACATGATTATAAGATCAAATTACTCAGAAAAACAACAGATTTCTTTTGAAAATCCTCTGAACATTTTGGATCCCTATTCACCCTTGAGGTACCATTTTTTAATTTTCTCTTGATATAGACCTCCATTTTATTGGCTTTTGGTATCATTGTGTTCAGAATTGCATCAGCTTTTATTTCATACCAATATCATTTTATATTATTATTGTCAAAAAATTGAGAATATCTCGGTCAAAAGGGAATATTCCGGTGACCTTTGCCTGAAAATTTTCTAATTTTTCCTAACATTTTCTAACTCTTGTGTGTATGTTATTTGAATAGTTTCTAGTCAAATGGCTCCCCAGAGGAAGAGATTGGCATATGATCCTATCAAATTTACTAGTCAGGAAAATTTTAACTGGTACGAGGCACATTGTGGCAACAAGTTTATCATTGAACGTCTAATCCATACAGATTTGGAGGCATATTTCAACATCTCTAGAGCCTTTCAGACATTAGGATGGGAGTCAATCCTCGCTTTGGTGGGAATTTTTTTACCCATCTTTAGTTCACAAGTTCTTTGCGAATATCAAAGATAAGGAAGAGGCCAACACTATAGAGATATACTTAAATATTAAAGGTATTCTGATTTATATCACTCGTGCCTCTATTTCTTCTTTGTTAGGAGTACCTGATGAAGGGGACATTTTTATAAAAATAAAGGATCCTTTGCATGGCAACACAGTTTCCATGGACCATCGTTTTCAATTGTTGCTGCTAGAGGTGCCTTAGGATTGACTAGGAATGCTCGAGATTATATCATTGCTACTTTAGAGGCTCGAGAGTGGATTCTAGTAGCTTTTATTAGTCATAATGTTGCACCCCCAAGCCAGTAGATTGAATGAGATACGGTTTGTAATCATGTATCTATTGTATACGATGCTGCATGGATTAGGTGTTATCTCGGGTTTACCTTTAGCTAGCTTCATTATTTTGTCTATATGGTATGTAGTGAAGATCAAGAGGCCTAACAAGAATTTCTGCTTTCCTTGCTTATTAACGAGGATATTTAAGGATGTAGGAGTTCCTATCGATTATGTGGAGTTTGATGATCGTACTCATCTATCATCAATGAATGCCTGCTTAAGCCGTGGAAGTTTACTTATTAAGGAGGTCAGTGGTTTACTTATTAAAGAGGTCAGTGGCATCGACTTCAAGAGGGTGAGGTACCTGTTGGTCCACCTAGTGATGCTGCACAACCCAATGTACCTGAGTACATGGGTGAGGTTTCATCTCAAGCCACTTTAAGTGTTCATCCACCTCACCAACTTTCACCTGCTACTACTTCTATACCATCACCGCCATCTACTTATAACGATTCTCAAGTTCCTATTCTCTAATAGCTGATTAACATAGAAACTTGTATGACGCTTGAGATTTTAGAGTTTCACTTAATTTTATTTTTTGAGATGTCTCATCATTTCGATGGTCCTTAGCATCAGGATGATGATTTAATTGTATGAGTTCACATCCTTGAGGATTATCGGCATGCATATGATGATGATGATCTTGCTTTTTAGTTTCATTGACTCATTTTTTTTCTAGCATTATGGTTTGTCGATTTTGTTTCAAGTTTCGTAGTATAGGTTTCTTTTTCTTAGTGTAGGTTGTTTTCAGTTCTAATGGCTACATTTGGTTTTTTGGCTCCTTAGTTGTATTTCGATTGCATATTTATATGAGTGTATCATTTTTTTTTGTTATTATTTGTGTTTGTTGTTTTTGGTTGTTTCAGTTCCTTCCAATTTCAGTAACAGATATTCAAGTTCATATCAAACAGATGTATTTCTTTCCCTACTCTCCTACATTATGTTTTTCAATTTCTTTATAAAACATTGGGGACAATGTTTAGTTTAAGTGTGGGAGAGGGATCACATCATATTGATATTAGTCACTTAAGTTTTTTTTTGTTTAAGATTGATTTGATTTATCATCAATTTCATCATAGTTTATAAATTGTGATTTTTTTCGATTTTAATCCTTCTTATTGTCTATGTTGTCATTTGAATTCAATTATTTTGACAATTTGAAATGTTATATGATTAAATTTGACTATTAATGACTAAATATCTTTAACTCATTTCATAATTTGGACGGCTGATACCTGATGATTAGAATGATATTCCACATTTAAAATGCAACTTCCTGAGTAATTTTGTAACTTCTTTTAAGTAACTTTTATCATTAAAAGAAAAAATTGAAAAAGAACAGGAATTAACCCCAAAAATAAAAAATAAAAAAATAAAAAAATAAAATTACTTAATTAGTTAATAAGTAATCAAGATCTTTTGCATGTATAGAAAAAAATAGAAAGAAAGAAAAAGAAAAGAAAAAGGAACACTAATAAATATGTATATAAGGTTTGAACTCATGAGTGTGACTAATATTTGGTTGAGTTACTGTAATACAGTTGAGTAACTAGGGGTTGTTCAAGACAAAATATTCACCTTCACATATAAAGGCTGAAGTGACTTCTCAACTACATTACTTGCAAATTTAATTAATTAATTTATGCTTTAAATTACTTCAAGGATGTGTAAGTGTCGAAAAGATGATGCATTGAACTTGGTTTATGTGATTTTTACATGTGGAATTGATTTTTGGGATTTAGGTTGAAGTTTGAAAAAGAATGAAACGATTTAAATGCATTTCTAATTTGATGTGATTAATTAATTTTATAAAATTTCCATACACCATTATTTTTGAAGGATGAAGAAAGCATTTTCAGTAATTGCATTACTAATTTTGAATTGATTTTCCTATTTTTATATCCTATTATGAAATTGATGATGAATTAAATTGCTTGAGGATAAGCAATTGCTTAAGCGTGGGAGAATTGTTAGGGGTCAAATTTATTGTATTTTAATTGATAATTTGTTGCATTATGACCCCTAATTCAGTGTTTAATTGTTTAATTTATGTATTATTAGGGTTACTTTGCATGATAAAGCTTGAAGATTGAGATTCGAGCAAACAATTGGAAGAAAGATCCTTAATCCAGACCATCAACGGCACCCTCATAGGGTCACGTTGATAGAAGAACAGAGGACCTTTGATGAGTTCATCATTCGTTCATCAACGGCACTCTGTAGATTTGTTGAACCAAGGGAGATTCCAATCTTAGTTTCGATGATAACAAAACATGTTTAATTGCTAAAGAATTAAGTTTATGATATTAATCTCAAAGATAGGTATGTTTCAAGAAGAATTCATTATGGAAACCTTGGAGTTTGAAGGTCAAATTTGAAGATAATAGAAGATAAAATGAATTAGAGGCTTCAAGACTTTAAATAGGTTGTTTCAAATATGTTTGTAAGTTTTATTTGATCTTCAATTGATCTAAGGTCTTAGTTTTGATCATGCATTGCATTTAAAAATGTAAAGTTGCATATTATTTCACTTCAAAGATCATTTCATGATTTTGAAATGGTTGATTAGTTTTGATCATTCATATAGCCTTGTGATATGGTTTAAAAGTTATTTGAAGTCTTAATTATTGTTTGGAACTTGTAAGAAAAATTTTGGCGTGAGTTTTAGGTATTTTTCATGCTTTCTAGAGGCATAATAGCGGGCTATTCATTTGCTTAATAGCGCCGTTGCTAAATCCAAAAGGTACCATTATACCCCTGTGTTCCAACGTCTTCAATGACGGGCTATTCTTCGAACAATAACACTATTGATTAGCCTAAAGGACGCCATTGAAGGCCCTATCTCTAATGACTAGTTTTTACTTTCAGGGTTTTATCTTTTGTCTTCATTCTAATGGCTTAAAAACCCTTAAAAACCCTCCTTGAGCATCCGAACACTATATATATCCTCTAGAAATGACTTTTGACACTTTAGACATTCCAAAAATTGATCAAACCTCCTGAATCACTTAAAAGTCTCAAGATGCCTACTTTTATACTGCATTTCTTTTCAATCGATTGTTTGCTTTCAATTTGTATTTTTGAGTGTGCGAAATTGTGTCTAATATCTTTCTTGAGTGTTTTAGATTTTATTTGATCTATCTTTTTCATTTTAGAAAGGCTAATTTGTCAGATTGAAGCTAGAACTAATACATATATCAAAATGGTCTCTATTGAGACTGTTTTAACTTGAATCTCGATTTTAAGTGATAAAACCTATTTCTAAAATCATGTTATTAGAGTTTTAAGTTTACTTAAGGTCTCTAGATTATGTTTGAACTTTATTTCAAAATTTTTAGGCCTGTTTAAGTTATCTTTGAACTTGAACTTTCATATACTTGAAGATAACTACCGTTTTTACTGGTTTAAGTTTGATTCCAATTTCAACTTACTTAATCTATTTCTTTGTGTTTGTTATTATCGTTTTATGTTTGCTTAAGTTCTTAGGAGTTGGAATAATATTAGTTTCAAATTTTTGGTTGATTATTTCATCATTTCTATGTATTAGTTCATTCATACATCAAAACTATCCAGTTTTTTATGTTTCTCATTAAATCACAATTTTCATCATATAAATGAGTTCTAGGTGCACATATTGATTGTGGTTAGTTCACATAAGGTGTTAGGAGTGCTCTGGTATTTTTAGTTTGATTTTTAAGCACTTATATTTGTGTTTGAGCTGCATATTCATAAAGTACTTAAACTATCCAGATTTTGTGATTAGCTTATCTTGATTATATTGCTTATATCTATACATGTTTTGGTGCATAATTTCTATCGTACTAAGTTTGTTTAAGCTTTCAAGATTGTCATAATTCATTCATATCATTGATTGAAAGCTAGATCCCTTGATTTAATTGTGCATTGAGTGAAACATTTTTTAAGGTTTGTTTAGTTACTAAAATTTGGGGGAATTGAATCTTTTGGATATTTTTGAATTGTATAGGTTTCTCTTTGCCAAGAAAAGAGTTGGAATAGGTTACTCTTCACCTTTAGGAAGTAAGATTGTTGTTGTGGGTTAAAAATCACCTTTGGAAAGTAAGATTGTAAAGGTTACTCTTCACCTTATAAAAAGATTGTACTTGTTTTGATTGATTAGTATAGACTCATCCACCAAGTAGTTGGAAAAGAGACGTGGCCTATCTTTGGAGTAAGTGAACTTTTTTAATTAGCTTGTGTCTTTCTCTTATCTCAACTTATTGTATTTATTTTGGTAGTTACATTCTCGTTCTATCTTAGGTTGAATCTTGATTTAGTGATAGCATCTAGTTTCCAATTGATTTAGGTTGCTAGTTTGAATTAGTTAAAAAGTTTTTAAATACCCAATTCACCTCCCTCTTGGGTGCCATAGGGCTTACAATTGGTATAAAATCCTAGGTATTACACTTGCATTAATTTCTTACAAAATTGTGAGAAAACATCCATTATGGAACAATTGGGAAGCTTGTCTAGCTTTGAGGCTCACAATATTTGTAGATCTCCTTTCTTTAATGGAAATGAATACTTGTATTGGAAAATTAAGATTGAGAATGGTCAAAGAATTCCTAAGGTAAAAAAGGAATGAAATTCGAAGGATGAAAGATTGCTTTCACTTAATAGTAAAGCCGTTTTTATCCTATTTTGTTCTTTAAGTAGAAGTGAATTCAATAGGATGTCAATGTATGAAATGGCTAAAGAGATTTGGCATACTTTAGAGGTTACTCATGAGGATACCAATTAAGTGAAAGAAAGTAAAATTTCCATTCTTATTCATCAATATGAATTGTTTTTAATGCATCCTAATGAAAGAATTTTTGACATGTATGCTAGATTTGGTAATATTATAAATTCTTTGAAAGGTTTAGGAAGATCATATGAAAATGTTGAAATTATTAGAAAATTTTTGAGGTCTTTGCCAAAAGAATGGGAGGCTAAGGTAACCGCCATTCAAGAGGTTAAAGATCTTAATGTCTTTTCTCACTCATGAGATGGCAATGAAGGATTCAAAAGCAAAAGAAGAGGAAGCTTCATTAAGAATGAAGAACTTGGCATTTAAAGCCAAGAAAGAGGAGTCTAGTGAAAAGGGGAGCTCATTGAAAGAAAGTGAAGAAGAGATAGCTCGTCTTACCAAAAAGTTCAATAAATTCGTAAGGAGGAAGTCACAATCTAGAAAAGAGAGTAAAGTAAGTATGATCATAAAAGAAAATCTACTAATG
Organism: Pinacopodium congolense; assembly: GCA_028565735.1. Lineage (NCBI taxonomy): Eukaryota > Viridiplantae > Streptophyta > Magnoliopsida > Malpighiales > Erythroxylaceae > Pinacopodium > Pinacopodium congolense. The sequence continues at coordinate 7,995 of JAOXYD010010790.1, read as the reverse complement.
TCATTTGTTACGAATATAGGAAACCGAGGCACTTTAAGATAAATTGCCCACTTCTTAATGAAAGTGAGAAGGATGAAAGAAATGGCAAGAAGGAAAGAAGAGAGAAGAAAGCCAAGAAAGGAAAGAAAGCCTTAAAAGCCATGTGGGAAACTGAAAGCTTAGAGGGAAGAAAAAATTTTGAAAATGAAAGAACCAAGTTTTGTCTCATGACTTTGGATGAAGAGGTACCATCTTCTTCACCCTCTAATGATGATGATGAGAATGATAATATGAATATAGATGTTAGTTTAAGTTATGTTGAATTAATTAACGTTGTAGAATGTGCTATTGTAAAAAGGAAGAAATTGTCTTCTAAACTCAAGGAATGCAAGAAAGTCTTAAATGATCTTGAAATAGAAAATGAGCGGTTGGTGAATATGAATGATGGTTTGAAAAAAGGAATTAGTTGATTGTGTGCTTGAGAATGATAAGTTGAAATTTGAAATACGCGATGCTTTAAATTCTAAGGATGCATATATGATAGAAATTGATACATTAAAGAATGAAAAAAATGCCATGTTAGAATTAATGATAGATTTTGATGTTGATAGGAATAAGATGATGGATGAAAATGAAACTTTAAAGAATGAGATAAAGGCCTTAAAGAATCCAACATAAATTAATCCTTGCATGACCAAACCTGGATTTTTTTTTGAAAGTTAGAGTTCTGGACTTAATGTTTCAGAACTCACCTTCTTGCAATTTATGTCCATTTACTTGATTTTAAAACATAACCAAACTTTAAACAAGATTAAATGGAGAAAAAGCAAAGTCTTAACCATAGCTTTGTTTTGATTTTGTTAAGGGATTTAATCAAACATTAAACTTGTTTTTAAACTCGAATAAATCATCAATAATCTAATCCATAGCTCATTTACACATTTGGTAATTTTAAGAATTTTTCAGAAGCAATAAAAATTATTTTTAAGGTGTTTAAGCCAAAATAGCCAATTTTAAACCTTTTTCCAATTTTTAATCAATTTCTCTAAAATTTACCCAAATAATTGTAATCCAATCAACCTGGTAATTAAGTAACTAATTCCCCGTGGTTCGAAAGTCAGAGTCTGAAATAATACTCCACTTTATTACTTTTGTGATAGGGGCACTTGCCTTAAAATTTCGGTGGTTTCCAATTAAATCATTTCGAATCACCCGTCATTTTTAAAGTCACCTAACCAATGCAACACTTCACCTCCAACAGCGTCATGAGTTAGGGTCATCTCACTTAATGAGATAGTGAAGAATCTAGCCACCACAAATTGCACCATTATTGGGAATCTGACATTAGTGTTTTAGCTATTTTTTATGTTATTTTTATTTTTATTTTTAATGATCTTTGTTAGCTTATCATCTATTTTCTTTTGTTCTATAGCTTTCTCTAGAAAAAGCTTTTTTCAGGATACTTTTAATATTGATCCATCTTACATTAATTATGATGATGATGAATTTAAGTTTTTTGCTATATTTAGGTTGGAACAATAATTAACAAATCTCACATCCTTAGGTATGTGATTTTTTTTCATTTTCATGCCATTATTTTTTATATATGTTCTTCCTTACAGGTTTAGCAACAATTTTATGGAGTTGGTAGTTCCCAAGAGAGTCAATAAGAATGATATGATCCTTACACTTCAATTTTCCATCTTAATTTAGAGGATCATCCTTACTTTTCATATGGGATCAACCAATATAGATTCAGTTCTCTACCATCATGCTATCAAAGTCAGCCATATTGTTAACGTATGACTCCACCTCTAGCATCATCACCATAATTAGAGGAGACCGTAAAGAGCTTGGCCACGAGAACTCTTCAATTCTAATAGGAGATAAGGAGTGGCTTGAAGGACTTAGAGGATTAAGTAAACCAACTGGCAGAAGTAATAACAAGCTGAGAAGACCGAGTCTCTTCAAGCATTTAGACCGAGTCTCTTCAAGCATTCCTAGCTAGCCAAAGGAAGATTATGGGGAAATGAAATTTTTTCTTTCACTAGAGGGTGGAGAATAGCAAAAGTAAGAGGAGCATGTTAAGGAAACGAAGATGATCTTAAAAAACAAAGAGGATGATACACATCCTAAGGTAAGTAGTACTTCTTTTAGTATTGCTAACTACAACTCTATTCCCTTCCCTAGTAAGTTGAAGAAGAAAGGGGAAGAAGAAAAAAAGAAAAAAGAGGATGAAGAAGGGAAGAAATGTGAACAAGAGAAGTAGGAGGATCAGGAGAGAGAAATTTTAAAGTATGTTGGATGCTTCAAAGAGTTGTATCGAAGCAAGCAAAAGTTGGAAGGTGAAGATTAAGATAAAGAGCCTCTATACCAATCATTTAATCAACAGAAGAGGCCATCTTAGGAGAAGGGAGATGTATATAGTGGAGAGTGGACCTTGGAGTTTAATAGAGAAACAATTTGGTTCCATGCCTTTAATGCTATGCAACATCTAGCCAATTTTGAGCCCACTCTGAGGGAATCTATCCCACGCTCATCAATAAGTTTGAGTGTGTTTCCTTTTAGGCTCTAACTTTATGTTGACATTGAATAAATTACATAACAGGGATTGAGCTCAAGACATAAAAAAGGTGCTTGTTGAGAGGTAAACCAACCTTTCCTTTAAGTTTTTGTGTCTTTTAGTTTTTGTTAAATAATCTTTAGTTTCTTTTATTTTAGTACGTTTACTTCTTTTATTTTTGTTTTATTTTTTAGATGAAAAAATGGGAGTGAAAATGGATGATTATCGCTCCTTTGTGAACTTTCAAGAATTACATTAGTCAGGGGAGTTTTCTTGTTTCCATTCCTTTATGTTTTCATTATTTTTAGGAAATTAAGGACAATTTCCAATTTAAGTGTAGGGGTAGGGAACAAGATTCAATAAAATTTTGCACTCTTAAGTTATTATGAGTTTTTATTATAAGGATTTGAATGTTGTTAACTTAAAATGATCTTGATTTTTAAACGAAGATCGGTTGTGATCCTTAAAAATAATATATGCTTTTAATTTGGTGAACTTTGATTAACCCTTAAAATGATCACTAACTTCAAAATCTTTTTAGTTTTTCTTTTTCTTTTAAGTGCTTTACATATGTTTAGTAGCTCATTTGTATGATATTTAGTATCCAAATAGAATTTGTATGGTTTATCATATGAATATGGAATGGGAAGTTTGAAATAAGTTTTAGAAAAAGAAAAAATTTGAAAAATGTGTGTTTTTGTCGTTGAATAAAGTAAGCCAATTCCATTATACTGACTTTAAAACAAAATGAAAAGGTTAAAGTTTATGAGTGATGCTAGTAGCCATTTGAAAAAGTGAACTAGCCTATTAATTTAGGGTGTTCAAGAATTAATGTTCATCCTGGCATCAAAAAGCTAGATGACATCTCAATCAAGCTAAAGGAGCATCTTAGTTTAGTAACCGGAATCATTTATAACAAAGTGTTTTATCTCACATAAAAATACTAGGTGAACTACTAAATATTGCTAAAAAATAAAATTGTGTTGTCTTTTTAGTTGTTTTTTGTTGTTGTTATTTTGGTTACTTATAACTAGTTTGTAAGATAACCTATATGCAATGGCTTAAATGCTGGATATTATGCATACTAGGTAACCTTTTCACTAATTATATGCTTTCCTTGTAATCATCTTGTTTTTTATCATGATAGAATTGAAATTTGTGGGTTGGATTAAAGACATTGATCAATTTCTATTGTTATTAATTAACTCTTCACTTTTTTTTGTAATTGTTTAAGTAAAATATTTAAGTCATTGCATGAGGACAAGCAACATTTCAAGCGTGAGGGTATTTGATAGGGATGTATTATATAATATTTTCATATCAGTTTCAATGTCATTTCATCCCTATTTTAATGGTTAAATACTTAATTTGTATTTCTTTTGAGTTTACATTCAGATTACATCTCAGGACATAAATACTAGTTGAGAATACCAAGTTTAGAGAAGAATTAATGCAAGAAGAGAAAAAGAAGCTAAAAAAAGTATGAATTTTAGTGCAGGTGACTCTAGTGATGCATTAGGTGCACTTTTAGAGTTCAAATTGTTTTCAAATTTTATGGGGAATAAGAATATCATGTGACGAACCTATATACCAAATTTCATGGCCATCCAGATGAATAAAATTCCAAGAAGGGTAGAAGCTTGCAACCTTCTAGGACTTAAACAGACCCAGTAAAATGGCATCCTTTAAGTCCTCGATATCCACCATTTAAGTCTTGAAAAGCACTTTCTTACACCAAAATTAAGAGCAAACTCATACATTTAGCTCCAAAACATTCTAAACCCTAAATGAGACCTATATAAGCTTAAGGTGAGGCCATTTCTAGTAGTTTTTGCTTCTACTTAGGTAGGCTTTTAGTGTCTCTGAGTTTTCCTTAGGTTTTATAGTTATTTTCTTTGTATTTTCATCTTCTTTCTTATTCAAACTATAGATTAGCTAGTTTAGGTGTTGAAATAAGGTTTTAATTGTGTTTCTAATGCTGTTATTTATATTTTTGTTCATATTTCTTATGTGTTTTGTTTGGGTCTTATTAAATAGTGTTAAACCTTTGTTTTAGTTAATATAGTGGGTTTCTTTTTTTTTCAACCTTGATTCTCTTATTGTTTTTATGATTTCTACATTTATTCTTCTGTTTTTGTTAATTTCAGATTGAGCTTTGTTATTTTCATAATGGTAGCTTAGGTTTCTTATGGTTTTAAAGATATTTGACGTATTCATGGATGATAATTGTGAGAAATAACTGGGCCTTTTATAGGCATTATAATTTATGCTAATATTGTAATGGAATTCAAATTTAATGTCATGAATTAGAGATTAAATCATAGTATTATCCATTATAGTTAGGATTTTTAGTTCAATTATTAGGTATTTAACTTTTGATCCATAACTGTCATTAATTAATACTTCTTGTAGCAATAGACTGATGGATATTGTAGGTAAACTTAGTTAATTAGTCTAAGATTCTAATTCTTAACGCTACATGATTAGAGCTATTAATATCATGGCCTTAGTTAGTAATTCTCTAATATTTAATGTTGTCGTTCCTCTAAATCTAGAGAGCTTGTTTTACATTGTTGCGTGCTCAAGTAATTTTTCTATGACATAAAACTTAACTAAAAATGGAGGAACGTAAGATGCAAGAGTTTTTTTGTGTCTATAGGCTAGCATTTTAGGCATAATATAATCTTAGGATTTTAATGATCAATTGTATTTCATGAATCCAAATGACAGCTTCTGCCCAACTTTTTATAGTTGTTATTTGTTTATTGTCTTATTATGTTTTTTTTTCCTCGTTAGTTACCATTTAGTTCCTTTGCATCCAAGGTTTTATATTCTTTTCTTTTGCCTCTGTGCAACGTTAGGAATAACTGAAAAACACAAGCAGTTCTCTATAGTATTAACCCTGACTTGCCTTACTATATAATTAGTTAGGTTATTTAGGTATTTATTATTTGGTGAGTCTATAATAGCTCCACCAGTCTACATAATTGTAAAAGGTAGAAGTTAAGAAGTGATGTTAGTAGCCAATTGATGTAGGTGACCTAGTTGAGTAATTAGAGGTATTCATGACAAAGTATTTATCTTTACATAAAAATACTAGGTGGCTTCTCAACCTAGCCATAAAAATCTCACAATCAAGTTTTATTTTACAAAAAAAAATGATGAATAAAAGAATGTGAATATGTTTGAAAGTTGGAGCATCTTACCTTTGCATATTCATTTCACTTAAAAAATTGTATTGGGAGATTTGAACTAAAGTTTTAAGATGTATGAAGTAAATCAAATTCATTTGTGATACAATATGACTAATTGATCTTATAATATTTCAGTGATTTATTATTCTTAAAGGATTTATGAAGGATTTCCAATGATCATGTTTAATAAGAACAAAATTTTCTATATTATTATTAGTTATTTGAAATGTTAAATGATAAATTGGTTTGCTTGAGGACATGAGAACAATTCCATGTGAGGGAATTTGATAATATTCAAAATTTACATGTGTATGGATACAATTCTTACTTAAATTTGCACATTATTTAATTGTTTATGCTCTTTAAAGTATGTTTTTATGATATTTAGGTATTGGGTACATTCAAGGAATGAAAATCACACAAATGGGCAAGATTAGAAGCTTTCTCTAGAGAACCACATGAATACAACAACGAAATCATTGTTTTTTAAAAGGTGAAGTTATTATGCTCTCGAAGGACTACAATAGCTGATGCTCTATCATAAACTACCAAAATAATAAGCCTAACTAAACCTTGTAACTAGGTAGAAAAGTAAGCTAAGGTTGATCCACAGAACTAGGATGCAATTATTATCTCTAATGTTGTAAAAAGAAAAGGAAAAAAAACCTTGATGTGATCAAATTAAAACAAATAGATGCATGAATAAAGACATGAAAGCAGACAAATAATAGAGAAAAATACAAAGAAACAAGTACAATACTAACAAAGCAGGTAGAAGATATTATTGAGATTTCAAAAAAGATAACTAATCATTAAAACTAAATAAATTGTGCTTTAGCCTAAATGGTAACCTATAGACACAAATAACCTCTTACGTCCTAAGTTCCTTGTAATTAGGAAAATTCAACAAGTCCTTAAATTATCCTTACCGTTTCCATAATCTCACAAGATCAAATTATGTAACAAAGAGAATTAAAATATTAGACTAATTGATTAAGTTTTACTTATAAAAAGAACTATATTATTACTAATTATAGAATTTACTAAAGACAATTGCGTATCAAAAGTTCAATCCTCGCATTCAAATTAGAAATTATCAATAGGGTGATCAAACTTAAAAACAAAATCTAATTCTTAACATTAGTTCAAGGTTTCAATTTAATCTAAGCCTAGAAATACAACAATAATCAAAATCCAATAATATTCTCACAATTTTAATCCTTCATCCCTTTAATACCTTCTATTTCAAAGAAATTTATCCACATATTATATTTAATTAAAAACATAATATAAACTTATTATAATCATGATGAAAATATAATCAAAGTGTTGTGGTATATTGAATGAATGCCTAGAGGTTTACACTAATATTTGACCTAATCCAAGATAAAACTCAAAATCTAATGAAAATAGTATCTATAACTCTTAAAAACAAAACAAAAGCCACTCTTAGATGATCTAAAAAAAGAAAGGGAAAAGTAATCTACAATTACATAACAAAAACTAGCCAAAAATCAAGAAATCAAGAAAAAAACAAAAAGAATGATGTAAGTTGCCAAATTAGGTGTTATTGCTAAAGAAGATAAGCCTCTTTGATCCTTGAATATGCCTAAATTAGGTTAGATAATGGTTGGATATGTAAAAGTCGACTTTGTCTTTATTTTCTTATTTTTTTAACAACAAATGGTAGTTAAATTGACCCAAATGTCCCTCATTTCAACCACTATTTAGGATTATGGAAACAAGACATAAATGATTGTTGAAGAGACTTAAATGACGTTGTTCAACTTCTGCAGAAACCATCATTTAGCTTTTTGTTCATAGGTCCTTACTCGAATTTTGCTTCAATTCTTCCATAAAATTGATATTGTAGTCTAGAATATTGTCATGAATGACCTCTGATACTTAACTAGATGCTCCTTTTTAGCTTTTTTGAGATGTCATCTACCTTTTTGACGTGAAGGTGAACATTTTTTTGTGAACATCCCCAATTACTAGACTAGATCACTCTCCCAACAGGCTGCTAGTACTACTCATGAACTTCAACTTTTACAATGGTTTAAAGCTAGCAAAGTGAAATTTGCTTACTTTATTAAAAAAACGTAAACACTTTTTTATACCTTTTCTTCCTCAACAATTTTTTCAAGCATCTTATAACCAAATTCACATGATAAACCATACAAAACATCATTAAACACTTAACATCATACATATTGGCTACCAAAAACACATGAAACCAATTAAAGGAGAAAGAAATAT
>JAOXYD010010780.1:0-15156 GCA_028565735.1 Pinacopodium congolense | reverse complement strand
ATTAATAGGGTGACTAGATATCAATCCTCGTGGGATCAATACCGTTCTTTACTACAAGTACGACCCGTATACTTGCGATATTTGAGCGTAAAACTTGCAGTTGTTTGTTTTGCGAATTATTTTCTCAACAAGTACCCATGGAGAGTGCAACAAAGAAAGACATCAAAGAGTTCTTTCTCGATGAACACCTCATAGCCTTGATATTCTCTCATTAGTTTGTTGACTATGTCAATTTCCTTAGTGGTAACATCATTCCTCCTAGATTTTCTTATAATCAGAAGAATAAATTCTTATCAAATGTAAAACATTATCTTTGAAATGACCATTTCTGATATAAAATTTGTGTGGATGGTATAATCAGGTATTTTATTCCTTAAGAGGAAATTTCCCCAATTTTGTATCATTATATTCTAGAGAGTTAGGGGCATTATAAGCCAACTAGGATAATGCATAATCTCTAAGAAAATAGTTTCTATTTGCCAACCTTGTTAATGGATGCATACGGTTTTGTAAAATCTTATGATAGATGTCAAATGTGGAAAATATTTCTAGAAGGTATGACATGCCATTAACTAACATTTTAGTTTGTGAGGTTTTTAATGTTTAAGACATTGACTTTAAAGGACAGTTCCTTAAATCATACTCTAATCAATACATTTAGTTGCATTGGATTTTAGCAAATAGGTTAAAGCAAAAGCATTGGCTATAAATAAGGCTAAGGGTGTAGTTAAGTTCTTAAAAAAAATTTCTCTCATTTCGGGACATCTAAGGCCATTATAAGTAATGAGGCTTCACATTTTTGCAAGATTTTTTTACTCTTTATTAGCCAAGTATGGGGTAAATTATAAGTTGGTTACACCACATCACGCCCAAACTAGTGGACAAGTTGAGGTCTCTAATAGGTAATTAAAAAAAATCATAAAGAAGATCATTAATATTTCTATAAGTGATTGGTCTTTCAAGCTAGATGATGAACTCTAGGCATATAGAATCCAATTTAAAGCACCTATAGGCATGCCATTAATTGTTATTATAAGATTAACTAAGTTTTAAGAGAAATAGTTAAAAAGAGCACAATAAATAATATCACATCCCAGAAAAGGCAAGTGCACCTATGGGATGTAATATAGCTAGGAAGATTCTAGGTGTCAAACCATAAGGATTGCTGTCACTAATGAATTCCTACCTAAATCTTGTCAGCTACTCAAAAGAGAAAGATTGATTAATCAAAAGAGAAAGATTGATTAAAAGAAACAAAACAATTAAAATAAAATGCCTAAACAAACTTATAAGGATAAACAATAAATAATAAAGATAGAATTTAGGTAATTAATCCCTCTAGGATGTGTACATACTCTTCATTTATCTTGGTTCATCTCAAATTACAAATTTGTTAGAATGTAGATTCTCTAATGTAAATTACACCCTTTCTCAAGCAATGTAATATCAATTCAATTCAATTAAATTGGACAAAGTTCTCTTTATCATGTTCAATTGAATATAATGCATTAACCTTTTCTATAAAACCTTTTTTTTTTTGGCTAAATTAACATTTAACCGAGTCATCTTATGTATCACTATATTTAGCTCCCCATGCACGATGTTTTATCGTTATAATGATCTAATGCATATAAGAAATTTTGTAATATCAATAATACACATAATCAAAGTTTCAAAATAAATGTTCACGTTCATATAACAATTAAATCCAAAGTAATTAACATCCATGAATTAATCTAATTCAATATCTAGGAAAACAAGAGTTAAAATAAGAATAAAAAAACTACGTCTTAAAGTTCATAAAAACCTAAATCCTATAAAGATTTTTCTCCTAAACATAGTTTCCGTCATACAAAAAAAGACATAAATACAAAAGGCACAAGAAAGCTCATGATAAATCTTCTTCAATCCTTTAAATCTTGATGTTGCATGGTGAAATCCTTCCTTGAATCTTGAGTTCTTGCCTTTGGATGCTTCCTTTCCTTTAATCTTGGTTGCAACCCTTTAAGAATGACCTAAAATGTGTTGTATCCTCGTGGACAATTAAATAGATGTGTTTTATAGCAACTAAATCACTCAAAAACCTAAAGTTAGATTGTGTAGGGATATGGAGGGTGTACTAATAATGAGTAGCATCATCCCCATGATGTTTCCCATGATTCACAAAAGACCAAAATCATGGGCATTATCATGCCTATGATGATGCTCGTGATGCTTAATAACTTTCTGCATCACCTGGTACTTTTGTGATATCTTCTCCATTCTTCATTCAAGTGCCATGAAATTTGGTATGGAGCTTCCTGACATATTTTTCTTACACTCTATAAAATTTCATAAAAATTAGATCTTACAAAGTGCACCTAATGCCTCCCCCAATTCAGTTATACCAAATTTGATGCTTAACTAAGCTTGTGTTGTTCATTCCTTTGTGCACTCCTTATGACTTGTAAAATAATCTTTAAAATTGGTGTGGAATATCATAATATGATGCTTTAAGTTTTAAATTATACACTCCTTAGTAAGCCCTTTTTACTAAGTTTCAGATTTATGATAATTTGGAGCATACAGATTTGGAATGAATTAAAAAGGAGCAAAAGGGGTGCATATTAGAGAGATTAATGACAGTCTGGATTGTTAATAAATGGCCTCGTTTTTCTTCAAAAAACCATCATTGTTTCACAACACTGAAAAAAGAACAACAAGCTTTAATGGGGTTTTTGAAGTCTATATCTAGCACCGTTGAAGTTATAGAGTTAAAAAAATCCATTATTTCAATGTGAAAAAGTGAAGATTGTCACCCTTTTTTCATCCTAAAAGGTATAAAAAAATGGTAACCAAAGAACCTTAAGGAGTGATCATCTCCATGTTGATTTTTAATTTATTTCATTTTTATATTTTTATTGATTACATATTATAATTGCATTCAATAAATATGCTTTATATGTCTTTATTTTGGTTTTCATTGATGAATATGGGTGTGTAAGTTATGTTGGCTAAGGTTAAGAGATTAAATGGGTTATGAACAGATTAAATGAATGATTTCTAGTTTGGTTGAGATTTATTTCATCTAGCTTAGTTAGATCACTTTAGTCAGAGTATTAGGTTATTGAAAATCCTTAACTGGTGGTTTTAATTATTAGAAAATCTTTTGGGTTACACATTTGAATCTAAAAGTAGACCAACTTTAGAGCCTTATGTGAAGATTCCAATATTTAACAAACTTATATTTAGGCTTCTTGTGACTCATGCATTTTATTCCAAGTTATTATAGATTACATAGATAATTTAAGTTTAAAATAGAAACGATGTTTCCATAGGAATTGGTTGTGTCTTTTTTTAGTAAAGTAGGTCATAGGTCATAGGTCATTCCACCACCACTAATTTATGCGATTAACCTATTAAAATTCAAACCCTTAGCTAGTTTATAGTTTATGAAAATTCCTATTCATTATTCGATAATAGATTGCATTTTTAGTATTTTGATAATTGTTTAGTTTTAAATTTCATTAATCAAAATATTATTATCTAAGTAATTAGATATCATGTTACTTGAAATTTGCATATTTGTCCTTATGGAATACAATACTTGATCACTTACTATTTTATACTACTTGTTGATAAGGTGCACGTGCCTTCATTTAATCTTCAGGTATAAGTCGATTCTTAATTGAATGATTTAGGCCAGAACAAATAGCTTACTAATATACCCTCTTTTGCTTTTGCATCAAATGCAACTATGTCGTCTTTAGTATTAAAGATAAAGCACTTACATTTAAAAATCGTGAAATAACTAACCTTTAGTTTATTTCCATATGAAAGTTCTTAATGGGTTTTATCTATACAAGGTCTTATATAGACCTTATTAGATACATGATATGCACATGCTATGGCCTCAACCTGTAAATACTTAGGAATGCTATATTCATTCAATATAGTTGTATTCATTCCTTATAAATTTCTATTCTTTCTCTTAATAACTTTATTTTGTTAAGGGGTCCTAATAAGTAAAAAGTTATGGAAAATATCATTTTCCTTAAGCCTCTAGTTCTCAAATTCCATACTATGATCGCTCTTAATGGGTGAAATCATATAAACTTTTTTCTAATTGAACTCTCTTAGTAATCTTAATAAAATATCCAAAACATTCATCCTTACAACCTAGATACATGGCCCAAGTAAACCTATTCAAATCATCCATTATCATATAAAGCATATAATTTTCACCTAAACTAGTAATTTTAGAAGGGCCAAATAAATCTGTATGTAAAAGTTTTAAAGGTCTAGATGTAGTTACCATAATTTTATTCAGGAAAGAACTCTTGGTTTGCTTGCCTATTTTACATCATGATACACTATATTTTTTTCAAACGGTCACCTTTGGTAGCCATTCACTTTCTCTTTGTTTCTTTGGTTGGAAAGATGCTCCGTGATTACATGACCTAAACTTCTATGCCACATCCAAGCATCTTCATTCATTAATATGAAACACTTAATATTGTTGTTAGAGAGATCATTTTAAATCAATGGCATATATATTCCCTTCTCTCTTTCTAATGAAAACTATGCTATTATCTACAACCTTTGAAACTATTCAAGATTTTCCTATAAAATAAACTTTGAAATCCTTATCACAAAGTTGGCTAATAGTTAATAAATTATGCTTTAAGCTCTCTACTCAAAGCCAATTGTCAATTGATGCATTTTTCTTACCATATTTGCAAAAGCCAATTGCCTTATCTTTGACATTACTTCCAAAAGTGACAATTGGTTTTGAGTAGAGAGCTTCTTTATGTGATTAACCTATTGAAATTCAAACCATCATGTGCTAAATATTTTTAATTACATTAAAATAAATTATAAATAGGTAAATTATAAAATTATTTTTAAAAAATATTATAGTTTTTAAATAAGATAACAACTAACATTTAGTAGAATAGATATTTCTAATTCATTAATCGTGAAAAATGCATTTTCTTTATAAATTTCCTTTTAAAGTTCATTATCATTAAGATCAAGTAATGATTCTTTTTCTTTTTCGATTTAAAAATCAATATAATTAATATAATTGATAATTAATTGGTTAGAATGCTTGGCTTATAACTGGTTAAACTGATCAAATCATTTGATTTATAATCGATGAAACCGGGAGGTTAAACATAAACCAGGAGGTTTTCCTAGTAAAATGTTTTTATACAAAACCAAACTAGTCAACTAAAAGGTTTACAGTTAATCGGGTTCAATAAGCCAAACTAGAAGGGTTTTTAAAACACTGTTTAAGGCCTTATTTTTATTTATTATTTTATACATGTGTTTATCTTCTATTAATCCCAGGTAGGCATCGACATGGATAGGAAAAATTATATAGACTACTAGTTTGTGATGACTATGTTGCTTCGATCAATGGAGGAAGAGTTAAGTGTATGGCTTACAAGAGCCATGGGAGCGATACCTACAGATATAATTCAATGAATCATCCATATTATTTTTCTTGTTAAGTTTACATTGAGCCACCTTCATCAAGCTTTTATCAATAACAAGAAGAAGATTTGAGATAGAGAGAGTTATTAGAGAATGTCATACCCATATTAGAAGTTTAACTTGAAGATGTAGCAGCCTCTATTCCTACCTTGGCATCACATTTAAGCAATCAGTTTAACAAAAAGAGGAGTCAGGATGGAAGAATTGATTAGCAAATTCTTATATGGGAATGAAGGTAAGCATGAAGCAATATAGGTTTAAATAGGAATTTTAGAAGCTTCCTTCCATAGTTTGGTCACACAAACAGGGCAATTGGTTGGATTAAATGCAAAACATAAGGAAGAATGTATACCCAACACTCTAGAAGTGAATCCAATTGTGAAAGATGAGGAAAATCTAATTACAAGTGGTGAGTAGATGGTTAGCAATTAGTTTATGGATAAAGAAAAAATTATTAATGTTATGGACTTCACGAAGGACAAATAGGTTCCTATGTTTATTAATTTTATTGGTATCTTAATTTTTTATTATCGGTAGGATATATGGTTTCAAGGCATTTTACCCTGGTACCTTATGTCAACAAAAGGAGGAATTAAGAGCAAGTTGGTGATAGGTGTTGCAGTTAATATATATTATTTCTAATTCATCCTAGATATGAAGAGTTCAGTTGAAGGTATAGCCCTAAGAAGAGAAATATTGTTCTCTAACGTTAAGATCTAGTTAAAATACTTTAAGAAAGCACTTGTTTATAGGTAACTTAATCATTTAAGTTTGAGCTTTTGCTTTTTGGTAGGACTGCAATTTTATTTTTTTTGGCTATTTAAATTTATTTTGTGTTTATATTGTCTCTTTACTTTTACCATTCTTTTGTGGTTTGAGCTTTGTCATTCAATTAGCATGGATGGATGCAAAGCAATCAACATTATACATTTAGAGGACCTTCTTTTTCCTTTTTTCTTTCTTTTTGAAGTTATTTATGTTATTTAACCATCGAGGACGATGTCCAATCCAAGTGCGGGGGAATCAAGGTGAAAAGGAATAGATATTTATCTTTGATTGATTTATTGTGAGTTTAAAAGTGATTATTTAAAATATATTCTTTGAAATATTTTTAAAGGTTAGTTGATTGTTATTTGGTTTACTTTAATGTAGTTGACATAATTTATATAATTAATGTTGAATGACTCTTGATTAGCTACTAAATTTTATTTTTATTCAGTGTGATTACATGTATTTGTTGACTCTTATAGACAATGTTAGGTTAATATATGTCCCTAGAAATGGCCACAACTTGATGCAAGTTGGAGTTGTCAGAGATCCAACTGGAAAAGGTGGCTAAGTTCTTAAAGACACTTTACTTAGACTTGAACAGTGCCATTTAAAAAATCACTTTCAATTCCAAATCTGGACTTAAATTTAGGTTTTAGGAACTTAAATGATGGGTTCAACAAACTCATTTTTAAATCCTAAAGTTCTACATTTTTATCTTTTTCCAAAATTTTCTCTTCTTTTGGGATTAATATATAATTTAAACAATTCCAAACATAAATTAAACATTTAAATATCAAAACAAGTGGAAAAAACCATGAAAACACTATAAAGTGGAACACTATCACTTTTCCAGATTTGATGAAGCAACCATAGAGAATGCAACAACCAAAGTTGTCAAAGATTCTTTTCCTGACAAGTAATTCTTGACTATGATAGCCACTTTGTGGTTTGTAGATTATGTAAACTTCATTGTTGATAATATCCTTCTTACTATTTTTTTTTCTTACTATAAAATTAAGAAATTTTTATCAAAGGGAAATTACTATTTGTGGGATAACCTATTTATGTATAGGATTTGTATAGATGAGATAGTTAATTGATTTGTTCTTAAAGAGGAAATGTCCTCCATTTTGTATCATTGTCATTCTAGAGAGGTAGAGGGGCATTATAGACCAACTAGGATACACATAAGGATCTAAAAAGTGGTTTTTATGGGCACACCATAAAGATGCATATGCTTTGTTAAATCATGTGATAAATGGAAAAGGGTCAGTAACATATCTAGAAAGCATGGCATACCATTAAGTAAAATTTTAGCTAGTAAGGTTTTTAATGTTTAGGTCTTGACTTCATATGACCGTTCAATGAGTTATACTCCAATCAATACATTTTAGCTGTAGTAGATTATATTAGTAACAGGATTGAAGCTGAAGCATTGTCTATAAATAAGGCTAAGAGTGTTTTCAAGTTTTTATAGAAAAACATTTTCACTGATTTTAAGATGCCTATGGCCATCATTAGTAATGGGGGTTCTCACTTTTACAAAAAAATATTTGACTCTTTATTAGCCAAGGATGGGGTAACCTATAAGTTGGCTATGGTATACCACGGTTAAACTAGTGGGCTAGTTGAAGTCTCTAATAAGGAACTGAAGAAACTCTTAGAGAAGACTACTAATGCTTCTAGGTAGGATTGAATTTTCAAGTTAGATTATGCACTTTGGCATATAAGATCACTTTTAAAACACACATAGGCATGTCTCCTTTTAAGATAGAGTACGAAAAAGCTTGCCATCTCTTAGTTAAGTTAAAGCACCAAGCATATTGGGGTGCTAAGTTCTTAAATTTTGATTTGCATCATGCAAGTGACAAGAGTTGCATACCACTTCATGATCTTGCTGAGTTTAGGTTTAAGACTTATCACAATTCGAAGTTGTGTACAAAGCACGTAAAAAGATGACATGACAAGCAACTCTTGGACTGTGACTTCAAGGTGGTTGACAAAGTTTTAATCTATAACTCCCCACTGTGACTCTTCCTAAGGTAGTTAAAGTCAAGGTGGTATGGTCTATTTAAGTTAATCAATATCTTTCCACTTAAGGTTCTTAAGATGAGAAGAGGAAATAAGGAACCCTTTAAAATAAATGAATAAAATGATTAAGTTATAAATGCATAGGTTAGATGAAGAAACAGAGGAGCGACTCTTCCTTTTTGATACATCAAAATCTCCTCCTTGAGTCCTTATAGCATGTTATTTGTAGGTTGTAGGATTTTATTTGTTTCTATCTTTATTTCACTTTCAATTTTTTAAGATTGATGATTCCTTTATTTTAGTTATTTTAAGTTTTTACTCAAGATTCACACAGATGCCTGCAAAGAGTTATTGGATTATCATTATCGGCTTTATTTTGATAATATGAACATTCAAGACAATGATAAAATTATGAATGGGAATTTTCTATTGATTTTAATTTTTCACATATTATTATGCTTTTTTCACATTTATTGTCTCAATTACACCAATATAGAGGTATTATTGTTTATTTCAGGTATATGTTAGTGTTGGAGCAATTTCTGGAGATTTGGAAACAATTGGAGCTTGTTTTGGTGAATTAAAAGGAGATACACATTCGACACTTAAAGCTCTATATGCGCGGGACCGAATGAAGTTCGGTCGACCGAATGAAGAGCAAGCAAGCATCGGTCAATTGAATGGTGAAGATTGATCGACTGATACTCGTCGTATAAGCTCCAGTCATAATGTTTTACTTAAAATCAATGCTCAGCCCATAAGAAATGATGCAAAACCAATTAAATAGCCTTCCATTAAGAGTATAAAATCCAAAAATAAATACAGAAGAAGGGGTCGGCGGACCAGAGACAAGTTAGGGGGAGTTGTAGTAGACTAGAGAAGCATATTCCCTCATGTTTTTCTCTTCATTTTCCTAGATTTAGCTTAGTTTTATTTTCTTTTGGTTTAATCTTCATATTAGCTATCGGTTTGGAGCCATAAGAGCTTGCAAGTGGATATAAAGATAGGAGTTCAACCTATTCTGACCATTTATTAGTTGTATTCTTTCCCTTTTTTATCTATTTTGTATTGAATCTTGTTATTTATCAATGGATATGTGTTTTATTGTTATATTCATGTTTCTATTGTTGAATTTATGTGCTCAAATGCATAGTTAGGGTTAGGTTTTGAATGGGTTTATGTTTGTTACAGGACTTTTACCTAGTTAAAGTGCTTAATACCTAATGTTACTTTGATCGGCCATCTTAATAGGATTATTAAATGATTAAAGGACCTTAATCCTAGGCTTTTAATTGTTGGAATATTAATTAGGTAACACAATTAAAATTAGGTGTGGATCAAGCTCTAAAGTCTTTTCTGAGGCTTCCTATGATTAATGAACTTAATTCTAGTAATCTTGATATTAATGCCTTCTATTCCAATTTGTATGTTGGACCAAGATAGATGAATTGAGTCTAGGAGAGAAAAGATGTTTCCATGACCATTGGTTATGTCTTGCACTTGTGATGTATACCTTAAATCTATCCAATGTTGTGTTGTTGTTTGCTTATCATATTAGATACGAAGCCCTAACTAAATTATCTTTTATTTTTTACTCCTTTCCTTTAGCTTATGTTTAGATTGAACCTTGTTTGTTTTCATTTTTACTTATTTCTTATTTGTTCCTTTTAATCAATCATCTTAGAGTTGTCTAGATAATCTTACATTAATTAATCTAGTATTATGCTCAGATTCCTAGGGAGAACAATACTCAAGGTTCACTTTATTTTATACTATTTTTTGATAAGGTGTGCTTGCCTTTGGTCAGTCTAGGATAAATTGATCATAATTATAAGTTTTTTAGGCTGAAACACAAATCAAGTGTAGAGGGGGGAAATGAAAGAAACAAAATTCTTATTGATGTACATACTTGTATTTTTCAAGTCCTCTTGTAGCTAACTTGGACATTTCATTAAAAATCGTGCGAAGGTTGATTAAATTTTAATCGGTATTTCTTGATGTGGTGCATGTGATTGGGACTAATTCCTATTTGATCGTATCTTTTCTCAATTATGATTGTGAATACATGGTAGAATTGATTCCTTTTTTCATAACGCTATGTTAAAAGAAGCTTTATGTGAACCTAATTAGAAATCAAGACATACACATTGAATTTAGTTGATGAAGTGAATTTGAAACTTTATACAACTAATTGTTAATATTGATGAATAAGGAAATTTGATTTACATCATGACTTTGGAAAATGGATACTTGACAATTTTTATGATGTTTTATATGTAGAATGTAATTTTTTAAAAATAAATTTGAATAAATGAGCAATAATTCACTCCATTGACTTTGTATTAACAAAAAGGACAAAGTTAAAGAGAGGTGCTAGGAGTCAATTGATGTGAGGTGGGTTAGCTGAGTGACTAAGAGTGTTCATGACATAGTGTTCACTCTCATTTAAAAATACTAAGTGACTTCTCAACCTTGACTATAATGCTCAATCAATAAGGTATGTGTATGTGTGGTGCTTTATATGTGCTCCTTTTAAATATGAAGTTTATTTTTGTCATTTTAGTTGAAGTTTTAAAAATACATAAGGTAAGTTAAGTAGAATTATGAATCAATATGAATAATTGATTGCATAGCATTTTCTAAGGACCTTTCCTGATTGAAAGAGTGAAATAAAGGATTTGGACTACTCCATTACAAGCTTGCATGATGATCTATTTGAGTTTCTTGATATTTAGTATAATGTGTGAGGAATTGATTTTGCATTGTAGATTGTATTACCTATATTCAATCATATAAGTTACCTTGAGATGTCTAATTAACCTTTAACCATCCTTAGAATTTTTGAGTACCTAAGTGAGTTGCTTAAGGACAAGCAACAATTCAAGTATGGGAATGTTATTAATGGATATATTGTATGGATTTTAAGCTTCATATATAGCATTTTCACACATTAAATGCATTAATTCATGTCATTTTAAAGCTCTTTTTGCTAAATTTTAGGTTTATGATGATCTTGATGCTTATAGATGAAAATGGGAGTAATTTGGAGAAAAAAAAACAATAGTAATTAAAGTGTATGATAGGGAGTACAATAGGAATCTTTAGAACTACTAAATGAAATTGTTATTTAGTAACTTACTCGTTATTAAAGCTCAAAGACTGAACCGTAAATGACATCTATAAATAGCACCATTAATCTTACATTAACCACCGCTTGTCTCCTTGTTACATATCGTACTTAAATTTTTTAAAGGAAAACCTAGGGAAATCACTCTTTAAACTTATCCAAACACTAGCAGTCGCCTTTGGGGACTATTGAAACAAAAATTTCACATTCTTTAGTGTAGATTAGAATATCTTAAGATCAAACATCAATCATAGTTAAGTTTGTTTTTGTTTTCTCTATTTATTTTTTGGCTTGATTGTTTAATGATTAGGACCTATGTTACGGCATTCAAAGAATGACAATACCCAAATATCTTGAGGGAATGCTCAATTTCTTATTGGTTATTGGTTTAATTTGTATTTATCTTTATATTGGAACCATCTTCTTAATTCATTCAATGGATATGTGCTTTATGATTGTATCTTATTTTCTATTAATGAATATGTTTGAGTAAATTGTTTTAATTGAGGTTATAAGATTATATAGGTTATGAATAGATTATATATATGGTTTTTACCTTGATTGAGTGCTTATTTCATCTAACTTTGCTTGATACCCAAAGCTAGTATTTTAGGTAATTAAAAATCAATAATTACTGGAAAATCAATTGTGTAATACAATTTAATTTGAAAGTAGACAACTTTAGAAACTTGTGTCAGGATTCCTAAATTTAGCAAACTTAAACTTATCATTCTTATCATTTATCCCTTTTTATTTAAATTCATTTATGAGTCAAATACGTAAGTTGGGTTTAAAAGAGGAAATATGTTGCTATGGCCATTAGTAATGTCTTGATTAAGTGACGTAGGTCTTAAATCATTCCACTATCATTAAAGATATTAACCAACTGAAATCCGAAGCCTTAGATATTTTATGTTGTTGGGAGAGGATCTATTTGTGATTCGGTGATAGTTTGTATTTTTCATATTTCATTACTTTTTTGGTTTTTAAATTCTTATTAATTAAAACTTGATTGTTTGAGTAATTTAACATCGTTTAATTTAGTTTCACTATTTATATTATTTATTGTAAGCCACACTTGCTTTTTATTAGTCTAGGATAGAATTGGATTGATTTTGTTTATATATAGACCATAACAATTAGCAATTAGAGGGGAGTAAATATAGGATTTAAATAATTAAGGAAAGTACCATTGCTTAATTAACCATACACCTGTAGACCAGTGGAGAGCATTGGTCGACCAGTGAAATGGTCAATCAATTATTTGCATTGGTTAATTGTTTGCCTAATAAAAAAAGGATTGGTTAACCTATTTGAAATGTAGTCAACTTATTCATCAACAGAAATACAAAATATATCTAAAAATATTTTCAGAACATTTCTTTCAATCTTAACTCAATTCAACTAAGTTTCAAATCATTTTCTAAGTTAATTTGTGGTCTAACACAAAGTGTTTTAGTTTATAACAAATTTATCACATTTTGAAAAAGTTTTGATTTTAACCTAATTCATACCCAATCCAAATTATTCCACAATTGTTTCTTTTGTTTTAAAAACATTGCACACAAGTTTAAGGCTATTCAATAGTTAAATTGGTTCAACTAACTTAAACTCTAAATCTAACCTATTTAATGAAAATATATTGAACTTTAAAACTTATAGAATACGTGAATGAAAAATTTAAGCCCTAAGTATATTAAACCTTCAGGTAAAAATTCCAATTAAGTTTACAAAATCTCCTAATGGTTTTAGAACTACCATAATGCTTACGCTTACACTTCCTTCAAAGTTGGCCTGAAACTTAATCTTTTTAGATAAAACAAACCACCAAATGTATATATCTTTCATCCTTACACCGAAAACTTAAATCATTAGTAAAATTTAATTTTTTTATCATTAAAACAAAGATTAGAACCCATCTTAATTCAATGAATAACATTATGATTTCCGCTAACATTATGATTGCCACTTTAGGTATTAGACCAGTCTACATTATCAAATAAAGTGGATCAAGACACATCAAAGACGGGGAATTTACACAATGAGGATGACACACATTGAGGCATTAAAGAGGTGTATGAAAAGTAGCTAGAATAGACTTTAAAGCAACATGGAAAACTTTTTAAAGGCACTATAATATACCTTATCTCTTGCTAGGATATGCCTTCACTATCGCGAAAATATTTTACTAGTAGTGAACTTTTGATTGCTAGAATCTAAAAAATCTAAGATTCAAATTTCTAAACATGTTATGAACACATTCAATAAAAGAAGCTTTAAAACTAATAAGAAAATGTTTAAAATAGGAGTCATAAGGGCATGATTGAATAGTTATGGAGACAACGCAAAAAATATTGATATAGTACGATAGCAATAACGGTGCAAGGAGAATGAAAAGGCAGGGAAAGATGACAGAGAGGAAAGGAAGAAGGAAGGAAAATGGTTGTCAATGGTTTTTAAAGGTAGAAATAAATGACAATGAATGATAGAGAGAAAAGAGAGGAAGTAATAGGAGGAAGAAAGGAAAGGAATATTAGGATTTTTGTATTAATCAAAATGGAGCCCTTTCATGTTTTGGTTAGGAGACTTTATGTGCTAAAGAATAGTTGATAGGGGTGTGTTTTATTATGTTTTCGTGTGTGATTCCATAAGGTTTCATCCTTATTCTTACGATAAAAGTTCTTAACTTATGTTAAATTTATATTGGATGATAGATTAGATGTGTTGACACATGTCCTGGACTAAAAAGTTAAGTTTAGCGAAGAATTGGAGCTAAATGGAGAAAAGGAACTCCTGTCAAAGACTTAAATAGTGGTCTTAGTAGAAGTTCAATGGCACCATTTAGGTCTCATCAAATGGCCATTTAGTTCAATTTTCTAGCTCCTTTAACAGCGGTTAAGCCATGGACCATTTTACTCCATCGAACTACTATTTAACATCCTAGAAATGAAAGAAATATGGGAAAAGTCGACTTTTACACACAAAAACATTGTCTAACCTAATTGAGATATATTTAAGGAATTTTTGTCATCTACACACCCAAAATTAGCAACTTACATCATTCCTTTTATTTCCATCTAGTTTTCGGTGTTTTTAGCTTGTTTTTTCTTTATAGTTAGAGATAGATCTTTCTTTTCTGTTCTATATTATTTAGGATCATTTTTCGTTTTATTATAGTAACTTTTGTATTTCGTTATTTTACATTGGGTTTTATGTTTTGGTTGAGATTACATTAAATATTAGTGTAAAACTTCGGGTTTTGATTTAATATATTGTTTAAGCCTATGGCACCCAAGAGGGGGGTAAATTCAGTGTTTAAGAAATTCTTTGTAAATTAAAAAACTTTAAAAACCTTAGGCCAATTTCAATTAAATACAATCTCTAACCAAAATTCAACCTAAATGATATACCAAACGTTATATCAATGTTAAACAAATTCAATCAATAATAAGCAAACACCAATGCACAAATTTAAAGAGGTAAAGGAAGAGAAGAACATTAAGATTTATAGAGGTTCACCTACCTTCAATATAGACTATGTCTACTCTCTAACTACTGGTTGGAAATTCACTAAAAACTAATCTTACTTTAATTAGGACGAAGAGTAACCCTTACAACAATCTTGCTTACAAGGCCAAGAAGAACCTTTACAATAATCTTGATTATAAGGCTAAGAAGAACCTATCACAATCTTATTCTAAAATCAAGAGGAACCTAATTAATAATCTTGATTCTAAGGCCAACAGGAA
>JAOXYD010010770.1:0-15157 GCA_028565735.1 Pinacopodium congolense | reverse complement strand
CGTGAACAATCATATAAAATCATCCTTGATCATTAATTGCTTAGTAAGTATGGCCATATGAGCTTGTAAGGCTATCAATTCCCACTGAAGAGAATCTTACTAATCCTCTTCTTAAGTCGTTATCTAAAAAAAGATATGATTGAAATATAGATGGCTATGCCATTAGATGTATAGGCGATTGATTTCAGTGTAAAGGGAAGGTTGTTGGTTTATACCCTGACAACCAATCATTTGGTTGTAAAATTATATGTAAGATTTTGTACATTATTTAATAATATTCATTCTTTATCTTTATGTAAGTTTGTTAATAATATTTAATTATTAGTCATAAAGGTAAAATCTCTAGGATAATTACTATGTAATTAGAAATTATAATGAGATTATAATTATAAGATTCGAATTGGGTTTTGTATTATTTCTAAAATTTTGGATCATAATTTAGTCAATATGGGGTATTGATGAAATGGTTAAACTAGGATATATTATGTTTCTTTCTTATGAAGAAAGTAATTAATCTCACAAATTGTAGAGACACTTAAACAAACACGTGGTGCTTATTAAAAAATAAGTTTATTGAGCTAACCCAATTATCATAATCCCTAATGAAACATTACTTATGCATTTTTAGATTATCTCATTATGATGGATTTATAATTTATCCTTAGACTTGAGATTATCAAAGTTATCTCAAAGTAGAAATTGTTATGTTTTAATGCTACTTATGATATATTCTTTATAGTAGTTTAAGTCGGTAATTACTGGGTATAAGATGAACTCTATAAAGATAGTTAAGTGAATCAATAAAGGATTGGTCACCATAAAGTTATTAGGGAGGATGTTTCATTATTCTTGATTAGTAGTGATTTAGGAATCTTTGGATAGAGTGAATAGAAATTTGGAAAAATTGCTTTTTAAATATCAATTATAATTGATTTCCTAATTAGTAAGACTAAACATGATTGGATTATTTAAAGTAGATACGAATTCCATACTCTATTTTCAATTGGAACATTAGATGACAAAAGGATTAAATGATATATCATAACCATGCATGCTTAAATAAAGTCAAATCACTTTGACATTACTAGTATTTGGATAGTCATCACATATTGTTGGACATGAATCATGATCTATAGTTATAAATTGTTTAATTAGAGACTTAAAGATAAATTAAAAAGAGATTTAATTGATCTAATTTTAATTATGGATTAGAATTATAATTTAAAATCATTTCCTAGATATTAGGAACCTAATAGGTCATATATAAAATTTCTACCAAAGGAGACAGAAAATTTTAATCAAGTTGAACTTAATTGAGAAGTTTTAGAAACTTCACAGATTAGTATGTGATATTTAATCTAATTAAGACAAATTTATAATTATAACTTTAGTTTGTCTTTAATTGTAGTTTTGATAAAGTCTAAGGATATAAAATCATTGTTTTTCATACAAAAGGAACAAAATAGAAAAAATAGCTAGCACTATTAACTTTTTCCTCTCAAAACGTATTTGATTTTTTTTAAATAGACTTGTTAATATCGTTAGAAGCTAGACAATTGAATGACTCATAAGTTAACAATTACGTAGAGAAAAAAAGATTTACAAGAAAGTATAATTAGGTTAATGTTTTTGTTATATATTTCAAATTAAATACTATTAAGCAAGATCTTATTGAAAATTTTTTATTTAATTTCTTTATGCCTAGATTTGATCTTGGTATAATTTTCAACCATAGGGACCTAAGTTAGGCTGAGTACTAAGTTTCCATTATTATTTTTTTCTTAGCCAAAGGACTTCAAGAGTACTTTTAAGAGTAAAGGAAAATCACCAAGAAATATTGTTGTAGCAAGCAAGAGTATAAGTTAAATTATAATTGGTGATATATAAAAAGGGAGGTAAATGATCTCTTTTATGCTATGTTTTTAGTATATGAAATGAACTTGAATGATTGTTGATGTTTTGAATGATGTTTGATGATTTGAAAAACATAAATGTTTTATGGGCATGAATGAAAAAAGAAATTTTTGGTGAAGGGATTGATTAAACGTACATCATTATCTTGATTATATCTTGATGAATGTTCTTGGTATGCAATTGAATTATGCTTCAAATTATTTGAATGTCTTTAAGTAATGAATGATATTCTAATCCTACATGATTAGATTTTGTGTTGAAAATTATGTAAGGAAGTGCATGAATATGCTTCTCATATAAGGAGCCTCGTATAAGGTAACATGAAGAAATATGGTGGCCTAATTATATGATTATTGTTAATATCTTTTATTTTTTAAATGTTGAAGATTGATTTCCCTCATGATCATTGTCTCTATTAATACTTAGAAATTTTGCATTTACCTATTTTTAAAAATGAAAAAAATATTATTGTTTCATTGCAGGGGAAATTTTGTATTTTTTATTTAAAAAATAATAAAAAGGATAAAAATGCAAACTCAAAATGCCAACCTTTTTTCTCAAACTCATTCATCATATAAACCATTGAAAAAAAAAAACAATCAATGCTCTTTCCATCATCAAATATGGATAAAGATTTTTTTAAACCACTTAAAACCTCTATTTATAAGCTTTACAATATCAAACATATGTTACAAAAACAAAACAACCATTATAAATGCTGAAAAATCTATTAAACTCTTGAAACTAATCATTACAA
This sequence comes from Pinacopodium congolense, assembly GCA_028565735.1. Taxonomy (NCBI): domain Eukaryota; kingdom Viridiplantae; phylum Streptophyta; class Magnoliopsida; order Malpighiales; family Erythroxylaceae; genus Pinacopodium; species Pinacopodium congolense. Next base: position 12,486 of record JAOXYD010010770.1, on the reverse strand, counting down.
TTGCTACTAAAGCCACAACAACACCTCAAAATAACTTCGTTGTACCCTGTCATTTATATTCGATGAAACTTAGACTACAATAGCACCTTTCAATGGTGCTATTATTCTTCCAATGAACCACCATTATAGGCCAAAACATTACTATAACACAAAGTTATAGTGACATCTTTCACTCACTATTGAAAAGTTTCAAATCATTTTCTAAGTGGTTTTGAATACTAACACATCTCAATTAAATTCAAACATAATTGTCTTTGTAATAGGAAATTTTCATTCTAAACAACTTTCAAACTCTTTCAAAATTTTCCAAATTTTCTTAAACAATTGGAAGATATTATCTTCACTTAAGAACTAATTGAAAAAAGTACTAATTCATTCCTAAAATGATTTTAGAAACCAAAATATTTCAATTAATCAAAAACACAAGTTCATGGAAATTTAAGTACTTAAGAAAATTTTCCAAAACTTCAAAACCTTTTCAAAGTTTTCCTAAACTTTCTTAAGCATTCTCAAAAAACCATTTTCAGATAGAAACTATAATTAATCATATTCAAATAAATTCAAATAAATTTAAACAACTTCAGGCAGGTAAAATTTTTTTCCAAACCATATTAATATTTTTATAAACTTCTCAAAAAGAAAATTCCTATCAACCTTGGCTTAAAACATATTCAAACACATATACACCATATTCAATCAAACTTCAAAAAACTCGAATGCCTTAAAAAAACATTTATACACAATAAGAGGGCTTATGTAAAACCAATTTATCAAAATTCCTCTTGATACCTAATTCCCTCTTATTTGTAAAACTTTATACCAATATGAAAACTCTAATCCCATCCTGTGATGCAAATTAAATAAATCAACTTAAAAAGACTATAAAAATCTAAACCAAAATCTTAAATGTAAATTACCATTCAAAATCTTAAGCATTTAAAGCATTAATAAGATCAAGGCAAGATTTACAAATAAAAATACAACCTTAAAACTATTTAACATTGATCTTCATAATCTTGGTCTTTCACCTTCACTTTGATCTCCCTTTAATGTTTGCTTCCATTCCATTTTTCTTTAAGAATTCAGTTTCCCTTCAACTCCACCATGTGTTCTTATAAATTTTACATTTACCTAGCTTTTTATTGCATCAATAACTAGAACATTAATAATAAAGATGTTTTTCCATTGTTAAAACCAATGATTGGAACTTCCATTGGTTTAAAAACATACATTTAGATGTTTTATAATGGATTTTAAAACTATCATATTATGCACTATATAAAATATTTTAGATATACTAGACCTAAAATTGTTAACTGTTAGATTTAAATGGAACCTAAGGAGAGGGGTCAATTAGGTTCTTAAAAGTTTTATAATAAATTCCTAAATTCTTTAACACCTTACAAAAACTAATTGCAGAAAACAGATAGCAAATGTTGAATAAAGATATCAATTTACGTGATTATATAAAACAAATTTAATATGCGTAATGCCATAGAAAAATACTTTTATATCAAATAACAAAACAACTCAATTTTTTGGGTTAATAAAATAAATAAAAAATAACTAACAATTCATAAAATTAAATGGTATAGGAAAGAGTGACATCACCAATTTATTCTAGTTCATAACTATCCACTTGCTCCTATGTTTAGTCCCCAACACCATGTTGAGATTTTTTTCCATTAAAAAATCAATAAGATTACAATGTTATAAAAGTACAATCTCCTTTTTAAGGATTAAGGAAAAAATTTTACTCCCTTTTCATGGCTAAGGACTAACTTTTCTCTTAACAAGACGATATCTAAAAAAATACACTAGTAAATTAATCTCACTCAAGTACTCTTTAGTGTGTTTAGGGGCTCACAAAAACTTGAATATATGTAGAAAAATGTGTATAGAAAATACTCTTACAAAACTCAAAGAAAACTTTTAAGAAAACCTTTAAAATGATTAAATCACTTTGTAAACTCTTGTATGATGAAAACAAGTGTAGGAAAAACCTATTTATAGCTTTAGGACGTCAAATTGGCCATTTTTTAATTGTTTCACAATGTTCAAATCCATTAAAATTTTGTTATGTTAAGGAAAATCTGCTTAGCATGATTTATGCTCTTAGATGATGGTTCCTAGGACTTAAACAATTCCATGTAATCCTTACTATTTAAGTACAAAGAACATATACTAATCAAAGGGTTGCTTAGACTGTCATTTAACCCTTCCTGAACCATTATTTAAGTATATCAAGAATGTATACTAAATAGTGGGTCATAGTACTACCCTTCAACCTTATGTAAACCATCATTTAACCCCCAAAACTCATAAAAAGTTGTTAAAAGAAAATTTAAACCAATTCAAACCCATCTCAAGATTATAAACACTTTATAAACTAAAATACAGATCCAAATACTCCTAGAAACATTTTTAACTAACCAAGAGGATATTTGAAAACATTTCACATAAGATTTCTTGATAGTGCATAATATATATATATATATATTAGACATGATTTAGTGCTTGTTAGGAGAATTTTTTAATGCAATTTCATGTGATTTTCATGCAATTATAGTTAAAATTCTTAAATGAGATGTTACTCATATGATTTTTATGTTTTATCATTTTTCATAGGATTTTTAAGAAATATTAGATGCATGTTTGGGATTCTAAATTTCATGGATTTAATTTTTAATTCAATAACATCAAGTGAGGAAGCTTCATGCCAAATTTTAATGCCATATGACAAGCCATGAGAAGAGAAGAATAAGAGAAGCTCAAATAAGTGCTAGTTTTGGTACAGATGAATTTAGTGAGACATTAGATGCACTTATGGAGCTTAAATTAATATGGGGCTAAGCGGCATATAATTAAATCATTTGAGGAAGCTCCATACCAAATTTCATGGCCATAGGACAAGTAGAGAAGAAGATATGGAAAAAATATTGAAGGAAGGCAAAAGCTAAAACTTCTAGCAAGAGGTCATGGGTTGGGCCATGCCTGTGACCCAACTCGTGGTCCTTGGGTAGAGATTCCCATAAGCTAGGTCATAGTTGTGTCCAGGCCATAGGAATTCCTAGGAAACATACTTTTTGCCCTAGTTAAGTGAATTGTTTAGGACTAGGAAGCCTCAATCATACATAAGGCCACCACCACTCCAAAGAAGACAAGTCCTAGGATCTTCCCAAAGGTTTTCTTTGAATTTTAAAGGAGAAGCAAGGATCTAAATGCATCAAATTGAAGATCAAGGATTGGATTTCATACATTAAGCATTAAGGATTCAAGGATTCAAGACAACTTCACTATAAGATTTTTTAATTCCTTCTTTCTTATGTTTGTTCATGTGATTATTTCAATGTGTAGGAACTAATTTTCTTTTAGGTTTTGGGTTTATACAAACTCTAAGATGTAGTATTTTTTGTAATTCTTAGATTAACTGTTGAGTTAGAGATTTTGAATTAGGTTTGCTAATGGATGGTTGTGAACTTTGAATTCAATTTTTTTATGAACATAAATTTTGTTTTCAAAGCTCTGATTTGTGAATGATTTGATTGAGAGGTCAATTATATGCATTAGATCATTTCATTAACAAAGTATCTTGTATAGATGTCTTGGTTTGGTGTGAGCTTAATCAAAATAGTAGATTCCATAGAACGAAGTAATGCATTCGATCATTAGATTGGGATAGAGAGGATTTTCGGTTAATTTATTGGATTATAGGGTTGCATAACTTCAAAAAGAGTGAATTTTAAATTAAGGAGCATAAGTCTAATAAATCATTGAATTCAAGTTAAGATAAGAATACAATGAATACACATGCATCTTAAAGGGCATAATCACCTGAATCCTAACTTTGTGATTTAGGGAACGTGTTTCTTGGTCAAATTTTATTTAAAACTGAGGTAAACTCATAGCATCACCATTAAGTTTTGGTGCCGTTGTTAAGGACTATGCCATTATAAATGTTTCCATATTCCTTATTAGACTAGCTTTAATTATTTTGTTCTAGTTTTTTATATTTTCTGTTTAGAAATTTTCATATTCTTTGTTAGACTAGTTTAATTATTTTGTTCTAGTTTTTGCTTTTTTTATTTAGAAAATTTTAATTTTCTTCACTATAGGTTTCTTTTATGAACTTTGCTTTTCTTTGATCATTTGTTTATCCAGTCAATTTATAGGTTAGGTACTCTTGTGTATGATTGGGAGTCACTCTTTTAAAGTAGTATAGTCAAATCCTAAAGTTTAAAACACATTTCAAAGGGAGTTGAGAGAGAAGAAGTTTAGAGGTAAACCAAGTTAAAAGTGCTAGAACCCCAATTTAATAATATAGAGTGAGAGTTGGGGCTGAGGGTACAGCTCACTATAGGTGTTCTTTCAAGATCCTCTTTCCAAGGCCCAGAATCAAGTATATAAATGCCAATAATGGAGAGGAGAAGCTTCAAAATCAAACTGCTTATGATTCAAATGATACAAAATTTCTTGCAATTTGATGGCCTACTTGATGAAGAACTAAATACCTGCATTATGTAACTTTTTAGAGATCTATGACACTTTCAAGCTAAATGGTGTATTGGAGGAGGCCATAAGGTTGTGGTTATTTCCCTTTACATTGCCGAGTCATGCCAAATAATGGAAAAAATCAAATTCACCTAGTTCCATCACGATTTGGAGCCAATTAGTTGAGAAGTTCTTGACTAGGTATTTCCTTCCCTTAAGACTTACCAAATTATGTAATGAGATTGTTTCTTTTCAACAGTAGGAGCAGGAAAGCCTTTGTGAGGCTTGGGAACATTGGAAGGACATACTTAGGAGGTGCCCAGATCATGGATTCAACTTAGGTATGATTATTCAAACCTTCCATGGTGGTTTGAACTTTGCCACCAAGCAACTAATCGATGCATCATTTGGTGGCAACACTAATTCTAAAACCCCTGAGTAGTTATAAGAGCTGATAGAAAATATAGTCATGAACACTTACCAGTGGGGGAGCACAACCTAGAGAGTGAAATTGAGTAAAGGTGCAAACCACGTAGACACTGTAGCCCTCTTAGAGGTGAAGGTGGAATAACTCACAAAGAAATTGGATAATATGATAGTAGTATCTACCTCTGCCTAGGTAATGACTTGCGGTTTCTATAGAGATAGCCATTTAAATCATAAGTTCCAATCATCTGGAGTTGGAGGGCAGCCTGAATAGGTGGATTATGTTGGCAATCGCCAAAATAATCCCTATAGTAACACCTAAAATTTGGGATGGTAGAACCACACTAATTTCTCATGGAGAGCTCAAGGCTAGTCAGGTCATAATCATCTGCTTAGCTTCCAACGACAATATCAAGAAAGCAAGCCACCTAGCCTGGAAAAGATCGTTGCTAAATGCTTTACAAACACAGATGATAGATTCCAAATATCAATGTCTCTATAAAGATCTTAGAGAACGAATTAGGATAGCTTGTCATGACTGTTTTAGATAGAGCTCCCAGTGCTTTACCAAGTAACACTGAAAAGAATCCAAAGGAGTAGGTGCATTTAGTGTTCTCAAGTGTAGGAAAGGAAGCTATAAGGTTAGTGTATAAGAGCAAGGCAACACAAAGACGGAAAAGAATAAGGAAGTTAATCTTTATGAAGTTATCCTATTAAGATTGGATCGCAATAAAGCCACCGTTTTTTGACCAAAGGAGCAAGCAAGTATGCATCTAAATACTATTGAAAGAATTCAAACTAACATTTCTTTGGTGGAATCTCTTATGTAGGATTAAAAGGGTGAAGAAGTTGCATGCGGTATGTCTAAAGACAAGAAGAGGAGAGAGAGGTCTAAAGGATCTACCACCAAAGTTGAAGGACCTATGGAGTTTCTCAATTTCATATACAATTGATATTTTTTCCTTTATTTATATGATGCTTTAGTTGATTTAAGAGCCAATATCAATTCCGTGTCTAATAAGCTATTTGATGAGTTAGGATTAAAAATCGCAAAACCTACTAGAATCCATATATAATTAGAAGATAGATTGGTAAAGTATCCTAGGGGAATTGTTGAAGATGTACTTATGTAGACAAATAAATTTATATTCCTTATTGATCTTGTGATTTTGGAGGTTGAGAACGAATATGAAACCATTTAATTCTAGGTAGACCTTTTCTAGCAACTTCACAAGCACTAATTGATGTCTTAAAATAGAAGTTAACCCTTATGATTGAGGATAAATTTATTATTTTTTTCCAACTATGAAACTATTATACTTTTTTTAATGATAAATTATATCCTTCTTTGGATACTGTGTTTAATAGAAAATCGAGAAAATTGCAGGGGCAATCAACCAATGAATATTCAGAGTTTGACTTATTCATGATATAAAGCCTTAATTATTGTGAAAATTTAACTATACCAACTCTTGAATTGTAGGAGCTAGATGAATGGAGATGAGAGAATGGATGAGAGATGAAGAGTTCCTTAAAAAAGGAAAAGATGAGGATTCAAAAGAAAAGACTTAAAAACAATTCACAAAAAAAGGTCGTCGAGCTTACGATATTAAATAAGTGCCTTGTGGGAGGCAACTTTCTTGTTTTTAATTGATTTTGTGTGTTTCTTTGTTAATTTATTGTTTTAAGCTCTTAAATTGCTTCATCACCTTATTTTCCATTTTAATATTTGCTTAGGGTTGCTCTAATTTAACTTTTTTAATTTTCAAGAATAAAAAAGCCCATGGTTTAGGTCGTGCCCATGGCCCAAACTGCGGCCCCTGTGAAGTAAAACCCACAGGCTGGGCCATGCTGTGGCCCAGACTATGTGATTACTGAGTTGGGTGTTTAAAATAACTAACCTTCACAAACCTCTCCTTTTTCATCCTTTTGTTCCTCTAACCCTTCAAACCTCATTCATCTCACCTCTCTAACATCAAACCAACCCTCTTAAACTTGTTTTAGTGCATCAAATTATGAGATTTACATCATTCCTATAAGGTATGCTTCATCCCTTTCTCTTTTCACTTGAAATTTGAGATTGCTTGCTTGAGGTAGGGTTTGCTCATTCTTAAGAGCATAGATAACATGATTTATTGATTTTAGTGCATAATTGTGTAGGTTTTGATGTGTTTATTCATTAAATAGCCTCTATTTTTACATTACCCATGCATTTTTTATTTGAATTGTGTAAGTTTACATGCTAAATTTTACGTGCTAAATTAACATGAATTAGGGCTTTCAACATCTTAATTACTTGGGTTTGATATTTTGTTTATTATTAATGATTTAGGCACATCATTGAATGACTAGCATTGTAAAAGTTCATTGTTAATTGCTTCTTAGAGGATGTTATTTGAATTTTAAACATTGAGAGATTCAAACAGAAGGCTTTGTTGTTAATTATGTTAAGAATGATTTGAAATTTGCCAATGCAGTTGTTATGCTATCCATTATAATCCATTAAGTTATCATATACTATATTATATATGGTTAAGTGGATTACATTTTTTCTAACTGAATGCCTCCATGTCATTCTTATCATCTAAATGTGATGCCTTTCCATTGATTTTGATGGTTGTCACATGTCAAGACCCATCATAAACTTAATTGCATCTAGTCTCATTCACTCGTTTTATACGCTTGTATTCCTTTTGACAATTATGGCTCTATAGAAGGAAAGAGTGAAGAAGTCTTGTCATAACAGAGCCTCCTCATACCAAGGCACTGAGATTGATACTCTAATTCCTCAATGTTAAAATTCCAAGCTCCTTTCCAAATATAATACATTGTTAACGAGGCCCATCGAACCTACTCAGTTTTTAGTTTTTATGGAATTACAGTAATTATGCCTAGCTATTGATGTTTGTTAATACTTGCAAAGAGTAGGATGGGATATAAATTTGGGGATTACGAACCTAGGATACTATAATATTTTTTATGAAATTTTGACAGCCTTTGAGTTTGACAAGGCATTGGTGGGAATGGAGTTTAAGAATGTGATAAAATTTTAGATAGGTAGGTAATAATTTTCTATAACCTGTTGGGAGTTTAGTCGATTTTTAGGGATCCCAACAATCAATCTTGGGGATCTATTAGAGATGAACCATTGTCAACTGGATTTCCTTACCTTAAGTTAGGCGGATCAATTCTAGAGGGAAATTGGCGATGGGCACTTCCAATCTAATGTCACCAAAGGCTCAAACAATCTCAATTTCTCAAAACACTTCATCAGTTGATCACATGCACTATTAGGGGCCGCCATAAGAGTTTTTTGGGCTATTACCTTACATGATTAGTTGTAACTATGGTGTATGTATTATGGACACGCCTTCAACGTTGCTAGTGCCTTAGCTATAGACTTCAGTAATTAATGTAAGAGGTTTAAAGGATGACTTGGTGGCTCATCCTATCTCACTAGACTTGCCATCAATATGGGACTCAATTTAAGGAACTTGGACTTGGGAATAATGATTACAATAGAGCCCTTAGACACTATCATGTAGATCAGAATGAGAATCACCATTAAGCCTTATGGGCAACTACAACTCATGATCACAATTAACTACTTATAACCCTTACACTAGTGAAGAATTGGAAGCTAGTGGTAAGGAGGATGATAGTGGGGAAGAAGCTAGACCCTCTAGACTAAATGAACCATCGATGGCTACCCAGTTTAATTAGATTCGAACCTAAATGGAGGAATTTTACATGGATGTTAGAACTTATCAAGCAATAAATGACTCTAAATGGGTGGAATTTGTGTAGTAGCAATAAGCATAATGAGAGAGGATAGGAGGATTCAGCAAGAGAGATGAGAGTAGTAGCAGGCATGGTGCCAGAAATTCTACCCTTCACCACTGTCACTTCCAGTTGTAGATTGATTGAAACTGTCGACAACAAATGATTTAGTTTATTTTAATTTTTCATTGTTCTTTATATTTGGTGTTTACCTTTTTCTTAGTTAGTTGATTTGTATGACTTAGATTGTTTCTCTTCATTTGGTTATTACTTCTTTCCTTTTTTTTTTGTAGTCCCACCATGATATAATCTTTTGCGGAAGCTTGCATTATTAGTTTTATTCTTTAAATTCCAATTGCAAGCTCCATATCGTATACCTTTAAACATATGGATAGAACTGCAAAACCATCTTAATCATTCTTTGATTCAGACTTCACTACTCTGAGGAGTTTCATTCTCCTTTCTAGTCTTACTTTTATATTATTTACTTCATTATAAGTCTTACAAATTAAGGATAAATTAGTTTAAGTGTGGGGAAGGGGGGGCGAATAGCATATGTTGGAATTCATCACCCTTTCATCACACCTAAGTTGTTAGGATTATGAGAGTAATGAATTGAATATCCATGATGAATGAATTAGATTGAGAGTTGATTGAGATTTAGAGTTTTTAATGGGTGATTTACAATGATGTTGATTGCATAATTTGCTATGTTTTTTCCAATTTAATGTATGAATTGCATCAATTAGGAGTTAATTATATTAATTTCAAGTACATGATAAATTGGGAGCAAGTTGGAAGAGTTTTTGGATGATTTGGAGAAAAATGAAGCAAAGAGGTCAAATTTCCAAAAGCAATACGACAGTCAAGTACCTGCTGTATAGGGATGCCTTACTTGTCGTATTGCTCCAGTTCAGCCTGTCGTATGTCTTCAAATTTCATACTAATACGGGGTCTCCCAAGGCACCATATTGGTCCAGCAGCTCATCGTATTGGGTACTGGACGCAATGTTTCATTAATTTTAGGGGCAACTTTGGTTGAAATAAAGCCAAAATCATTCCCAAACCTTAGCAAACACTAAGAGGGGTACAAAAACCAAATTTTCGTCACCCCGAAGAGGGAGGTGCGTCCAGATTCCTTAAAAGATAGTAGTTTTTCAGGTTTTTGTTCTTTTTGCATTCTAGGTGGATTTTTTAGGTTTAATCTTTGAATTTGGGAGTTTGCAAGTGACAAATTAGTGCAAAAAAATTTATGGAGTGTCCATCTTCTTGTTGGTGGTTTGTATTTTTTTTTTCAACTTGCATTGACTCCATTTTGCGATTCATTCAATGGAAACACATCTTATGACCATGGTTTGTGTTCCTTCTATGAATATGTGTGTGTAGGAAGTTATTGGCTGAGGATAGGATTGATTTTAGGTTAGTTCAGAATATGTAGGATTGATTTTTACTTGATTAAATACTTTTTTTTGCCTAATTTAACTTGATAAACTAGGTTAAGTCCTTAGGTAATTTAATTCCATAACCATTGGTATTTAATTTTCAAAAAAGCAATTAGTTAACATCCTTGAACCTAAACCTAGACCCACTTTAGGACCAAGTGTGATGATTCGAAGGATTAATGAATTTAATTTTAAGCTTCTTGTGACCAATGCCTTTTAATCCAAATTATTTGTGAATTAAATAAGTAATTTAAGTTTAAAAGAGAAAAGAAATTTTGTTAAACATTAGGTATAGCTTGTTTGAGTGAAGTAAATCCTAAATCAATACACTACTATCAATTTCAAGAACTAATCTAATTGAAATCCAACACCTTAGCCATTTTTTCTTATGGTAAAGTTAATTACATTTAGTTCATATTTTTTCACATTGCATACTTCTTATTTCGCTCATTTTAATTTGTTTTTAATCAATCAACCCTAGTTTATTTAAGTAGTTATGCATCGTTTAAGTTAACATCCTTACACTTTGGGGTGTATTCGGTACGATATTCAGATTACTCCATTTTATCCTACTTGTTGATAAGGTACACTTGCCTTTATTTGGTAGCCCTGACCACGATTAGATTTCTAACTAGCAAACCATTAGTTTAATAATCAGTGGTTACGGTTCAGAAACCGTAACGGTGATCAGCAATTTTAAACCGTAATCAGAACCATTATTAACAATTTCAGTTATGGTTAAATGAATTTAAAAACCGTAAACCGGCGGTTCAACTAGCAGTTTATTTGCAGTTATAAAATATAAAATGTCAATCAATTAATTAAAAATATATTTAAAAAACTTTAATTTTATATTAAAAAAATTTTAAAAAAATATAATTTTATATCATTGTATTAAATTTTATTTAATAGAAAATATATATGTATACATATAAAATAATAATAATAATTAATAAACAATTGTGAATTGTAGATAAAATATGATATTTAAGAAAGAAGAGAGAGAAAACTTGTAATTGTATGTGAAAGAAATTAAGTTGAAAGGTACTTATAATTTATAGTTAAAATAAAAAATAAAAAAACTGTGGCATAGCCACGTTCAAAAAGACCGTGGCACAGTCAACGGTTTTATTCTTTTTTTAATTATAATTATAATTCTATAAATACCTCTTTCAATTCTATTTCTTTCACACATAATTACAAGCTTTTTTTCTCTCTCTCTCTAGTCTCTCAAATATCATATTTTATCTACAATTCACAATTGATTTATTAATTATTATTATTATTAGTTTATAACATTTATCATTTATTATTATCAACTCTATTGCTAGAAAAAAGTCTTATTCAAGAATAACAAGTAAGGAAAAACCAGTAGAGGAACAAGGTTCATATCAATCAAATTTCTCGCTCAGCATCAATGATGCACAATTTCTACCTGTTGATGTGGAGGTTGGTGACGATGAAGAACATGGCGGTGTACAAGAAATTCAACAATCCAATCTTACACCAAAAGCACAAAAGCCTCCGATAAAATTGGATATATTCGAAAAACATTACAAAAAGGTTGTAACTAGTAAAGAAAAAACATTAAACGCAATCAGCAACTATTTTGGACATGAATTCAAATGAAAGAGTGGAGGAGGATATGGAACTCTCCGCAACCATTTGAACAACAAACATCCAACAGAGGTGGTATCTCAAAATCTTAAACACAAATGACCAGGTATGCGTCTCCTAATCCTACTTATTTATTTCAATATAGTGATAATAAAAACCGTGAAGAATTAGCAAAATTAGTTTCAGTTGAGCATTTTTCATTTAGTTTTGGTGAAAATTTAAATTTCTTAACTTATTATCAAAATGCATTAAATCCTTTTGCAAGAAGAATTCCACAAATTACTTTAACACGAACAATTAAAAAACTTTATAAACAAGGCAAAGCTGCATTGCAATTTTTTTTAAATAATTTTAAAGATCATGTTTCTTTATGTTATGATATTTGAAGTGATCATTGGCAAACATATTCATATTTAGATGTAACATGTCATTGGGTTGATGATGAATGGAATTTACAAAAAAAATAATTGCATATAGACTTTTTGATGAATAGTATAATGCTGAAAATTTATGGAGAATGATGAACATGATCATAGAAGAATTCATAAAATTTTTTCAATTTTTGTGGATAATGCAACCGCGAATACGGTTGCAATTAATGAACTTGAAAATTTATGTCGTCCTTTATTTGGTGGAAAATTTTTTCATATTAAATGTGCATGCCATATAATTAATTTATGTGTTCAAGATGGTATTAAATGTTTGGAAGTTTATTTATCTCCTATTAAAT